>NQLW01000072.1:511653-580068 GCA_002312845.1 Kalanchoe fedtschenkoi
ATCGACCACCTCTTCGGCTCCAGTGACTTGGCCCTTAGTATTTGGGGAGCTCTCGGTACCCTGTGCAGACAGGAGACCCCCCTTGGGCTGGAAGACTGAGCCACCAAATGGCTTCTCAAGCCGAGACCATCCTCGCTTGGGGGTATGGTTAAAATTCTCTGCTTTGCCATCGGGTGCTGAGAAATCTGGATTGATCGTTGCAGCTCGATGTATGAGGATGGCTATACTCGCACCCCCCTGGGTCCTTCGCTCCAGATGGGAAGGCATTATCCGTTCCCGCCTTCGATCCTTCAGGCCCCGAAAGCCTCCGAAACCGGAAGACATGGCGCTCGCTTTGACGCTGGGTCTCTCGGCTAGCCTTATCCCTCGAGACATCATCAGCGGCCGTTCTACCGCCCCAGCCGGCTGGAATCCTAGCCCTCACGGCGTCACCATCAATATGGCAGGTAAGTCTGACTCCATTGCTTTCATAGCCCGGGATAACTTGGGTGATTTTCTCTTTGCAGGTAGCATCCACAGGCAAGCCCGATCCTCTTTTGACGGACTCCTGCAAGCGGTCCAAGACGCTTTCGCCTGAGCTAGCCACCGGAATGGAGCTGGCATCCACATCCAATGGGACGAGTCCGTGGGTACCTTCGCGGAGCGGAAGTGGACCCAGGACCGCTGCCCTCATCCAGTCTCCTTCATCCTCGTCAAGCCATCAGCCAACAAGCTTGCAAGGTCTCTCCTCGCCGAGCCCGAGCGAGCCTGCTGGCAGACTCCCCTCTCGCTCCCCGCAGCTGCCCAACGCTCCCTGGCCGAAGACTCCCAGCGTCTCTCGCCTAGGCCCCAGCCCAGCGCCCCGCTTCGAGGCCCCAGCCCAACGCCTTCTCTCGCTGTCTGCAATGAAGACCCCGCCTCGCACCCGAGGTAGCCCCGCTCTCCACGCATCAAGCCCGGGGCGCCCTGTGTCGGGCGCCCAGCTTCCCTCGTCTCACCTCCGAGGCGTGCTTCCCGTCTCTCACCTGGGCTTGTCCAGCGCCCTCATCGCGCCCTGCGCCCTAGCGCCTAGCAGCTTGGCCCCGTTCCAGGGTCCTCGCATGTTCCTCGGCCCCCAGTCCGGGGTTGCCCTTTGCCTTGCTTTTGTAGCGCTTTGCGCCCCTTTTGTAGCGCCCAACGCATCTCTGACTCTTGCTCGGCGCCCCGGCGCCAGGAGCCCCTTTTGTAGCGCTATTCGCGCTATTGTCCTTTAATATATCTTCCTTTATTAAAAAAAAAAAGGCTAAAGATTTACCAAAGTGTTAAATAACCAAAGGATGTATTTGGTAGGCGGTATACATTATGGAGATTAATAATACTGGTATTATTAATACTTGTATTATTTATCCTAGTTATTATTTATGCTTTAAACATTTTTGTACATGAAAGGGATAAAACTTATTTTACATTATAACCCTTTATCTTTTTTCAACATTACACTGAATTGATGATGATCGAATGTTAATCAGTAGTATTAATCATCAGCATCAATGCTTGCTTCAACATTCATATTCTTTTTAGTTTCTTCATCTTTGTGAATTTATAAACAATTCTGGTCAATATTGAGGCATTTCTGATGAATATGGAAGTAAAAATAATGAATATAGACCATAAAATAATCTGATAAATATATGAGCAATTCTGATGAATATATAATCAATTCTTGTCAATATTGAGGCATTTTTGATGAATATGGATGCAAAAATAATGAATATAGACCATAAAATAATTTGATAAATATAGGAGCAATTCTGATGAATATATAAGCAATTCTGGTGAATATCGGGGCATTTCTGATGAACATGGAATCAAAATTAATGAATATAAACCATAAAATAATCTGATAAATATAGGAGCAATTCTGATGAATATATAAGTAATTCTGGTGAATATCGAGGCATTTCTGATGAATATGGAAGAAAAATAATGAATATAGACCATAAATTAGATAAAATATAAATTTATAATTTTTTTATTATTTTAATGTTTTTAAATTAAACTGGTATTTTTTTTCTGATTTTTGTACAAATTTTTTAAATTATTTTTAAATTTTATGGATAGTGAGTAATAATGTTCAAAACGAGGTCGCCTCTGGGAGCAGGATGCTCCCACGCAAGAATTTGCCCCAAAGAGCATAATCATTTTTTACTCATGAAAGGAGTCATATCTATCGACACTAAGACCGAATTTGTTGTCTCCGGTTTGTGCTAAATCATAGTGCTTCTGTCCTTTAATGGCGCACTTCAGTCAAGGCATTTGCTAATTCTGGACTTTGCATATATAATTTTATGCAAAGCATCTTTGGAATCGACGAACAATTTGGATTTCAAAATTAGGGTAGGATGGGTGAAAAAGAAAGGCAAAAAATGGACTGCATTTTTTAACCTGAGACAGGGGATATTTCCCCAGCCTCCTCGACCCCTTGTGTTTGATGTTTTATCGTCAGCCCGATAGCTGAGAGACTCGACAACTTAAGATTTTTCGATCCCGAAGATCACTCTTAAGCGTGTCGCATCTAGCCAGGTTTTGAATGCACATTGCCATCTTTACAGCCTCACATATTTCCCCTACTAACAATAAGCGTAACCCCAGATCCATCGGCACTGATACATGTTCAGAGTAAGCAGTAAGGTACTTTAAAACCAAATCCATTTGAAGCATCCCCTTAAAATCTGGTCATACATGATTGAATGCCAGGCTTATTCACTTAAGATACTACTCCCAAAACCAGCCTTTATATCTTTTTCACTTCTCTATATTCTTCATCATGTGGCTGTGGCTCCACAAAAAGGAAAGAAAAACATGAAACTTGGCTTATTTTGCCTTTCTTAATGTCCTTCTCAAGCGTCTTCGACCAGCTTCGGAGAGCAGGTTAGAACCGCATCTGCTACGGTAAGGAAGATCTTGTCCTCGCCTATCAGGCTTGGGAAACCCGATGCATGAAGCTTGTCTATCACCACTTGCCCAGGATTGGCCAGAACTAGCTGTTATACAAGGGGAAAAAAATGTATAACTAACTCCAGGTACTGTCTGTTAGTAATCATGAGAACCAGTGTTCGGACTGATTGTATTACCTGGGTGTCTCGCTTCTGAAGACTACTGTGTAGTTCTTCCAACGCATGTATACCACTAGTATCAATGTCAGTGACGGCTGCGAGAGGATTTGAAGGTCAAACAAAGAAGAGTCGATTTAAATATGCACAGATAGGAGGGAAGGCTGGTGTAAATGAGAAAATGAGTTGCTCCCTTACGAGACATCTCGACAATCAAGAACTGGATTCTGGGTGAGTTCCACTTTGTCACAGCTTCTTCTTCATCAGTCAGCCATCTCAGAATCCTTTGGAGGATATACAGAAGATGAAAATCAGAAGTTTGTATATTGAAATTGTATTTAACAGACTGAGTGGTTACAAAGTCACATAATGCCATGCCTGTCGGCCAGCATAAAATTACAAAAATCCAGTAATTTCTGACAGTCACAGCTCCACCCATTAAGGCTGTGTTTGGTTAGAGGAAAAGGAAAATTAGAGGGAAAACGAATTCCTCATAAAATTCATTTTATTTTCCCCTTATTTGGTACTAAAACATTCTTTAATTTAAACAAATTTTTCTTTCTATTTTCCATTTAGTTTTGCATCCCCAATTTTCCTTAAACCAAACAAAGGATTCATCCCATTTTCCCACAAATTTTCTTTTCCCTAAACCAAACACAGCCTAAAAGAAACATAACACAGAAACAGATGAGTTCGTCAATTTAGTCAATATGCATTAAAGAAAGGACTAGGAGGCATACCTCTCTTTAACATAATTGGAATTGGAAAAGTATATTGCAGAGTCAACTCTAACTATCAGAAGGCCAGGCACCCTGGTTGCTTCCGGATACTGTTGTGTATTCCTATAAACACTGGTCCTTGGAATCTTTCCCAAAATTGCTGTCCGTGGTCTGGTTACTTGGAGAAGGATTTTTGCAAATGATATAGAGACCTGTATAAAAAAGCATAGAGAACTTTCTCAGCCTACTTTTCCAGCGAAGATAATTAATAAATCATATAAAGTGTGAAAAAACTTACCGCAATTAATAAACCTATTTCCACAGAAGCAAATGTCACGCCGAAGAATGCTCCCACACAGGCAACAAAATCAAATTTGTCAATCTTCCATATCAGAATAGCTGCCTCGTAATCGATTAATCCCAGCACGGCAGATATGATTATGGAAGATAGAATGGCATTTGGAGTGTACTTGAATAACGGTGTAATGAACAGCAATGTCAGTAATACGACAACAGACATCACAATGTTGGAAACTGCGGTGTGACAGCCAGACATGTAGTTCACCGCAGAGCGTGAGAAAGAACCTGTTTTAACATGAAAATTATAATCGAGTTACTACACGCAAATTCATCTCCTTTTCAACATAATTAATGAATGAGATTAACAATATGCATCGCCATCCAACCTGTTGTCACATAGCAAGAAGTCATCGAACCAACAACATTCATTGCTCCTAATGCCACCATTTCTTTGTTTCCGTCAATTTGATAGTCCTTCATTGACGCGAATGTCCGTCCAATGGCTATAGCTTCCTGATAAGAAAGAAGGCAATATTTAAAGTAAAATGGACGGCTGTTACCGTGAAAAACAAACCAATAAGCAAAATGGAAGACCTGCTTACCGTTAATGCTATTACACCGGCAACCATTCCGATTCTGAAACCTCTTACAAGATAGTCACCACTGAAATAGATTTTATCTAGAGATGGCGGATTGATGCCTTTCTCTATGTGTTTTACCTACGCGAATAGAAGGTTTAATATCAGAAAACTGCAACGATAGAGAAAAAGGTGTTGTCAAAGGTGGAATAAAGCTCTTACTATTTGAACGCCTTGCTTGTCAGCTCGGGTGATGTACACAAAAAATGTAGACAATATTACAGAGATTAATGGAGCAATTGCAGGCACCCAAAAGAGTTTCTTGTTCCGCTTTCCCTGAAATGAAAAGGGGGCAAGCTGATAAAAAGATTCTAATGGCTGGAAAAAGCTACTTGGCAGAAATTGTAAAACGCTTACAAGATACTTAGCGAATAAAAGAAAAGCCAAAAAACTTGCACCGATCAGTATGGTTTGCCAGTTCCACTGCAAGACAAGGAAGCAAAATGATACTTGAGTTGAGTGTAGCAGTTGAAACATCAGAACAGAAATTGAAACAAATTGTACCCCGTGATGAGCTGAGCCAAATACGGATTGCATAACAGAAATTATATCGGTCTTCTTTGTGAACTTTTTTATTCCAAGAAAACCTTTAAGCTGTTGTAGAGCAATCGTGATTGCAGCTCCAGCCATGAAACCGACAATAGCAGCATGCGAAAGGAAGTCAATCAAGAAACCCAATCTATACACAGGAAAAGACTTGAGGTTATGTATCATATAGATTTGCCCAGTGACCCAATCCAAATCACTCATTAATATGCCAATAAACAGTTACTGTTGCAATTACCGGAAAATACCAAGTGTAGCCTGAGTGATTCCAGCAAAAAATGTGGCCGTCAAAGCAAGGCGCAAATACTCATCTGGATTTTTGCTGGGATCAATCTCATTGGAGAGCATTGTGCCGAGTAATAGGGACACCACAGCCACTGGGCCAATCGCTATATCTCTAGAACTACCCATGAAGGCATAAATCAGCGGTGGAACGAAGCTTGAATCTGTTAAAAGGGGAAATCTTAGCAGCAAAAAGATAAATGACACACGTTGTGGTGAAAAGATACCCAGAGCAGTAAGCAGTTGCACTTACAAAGTCCATACTGTGGCTGTAAATAGGCTAGCTTTGCATATCCAATATCCTGTTACGAAAGGAAACATTACAACTACGGCTTTTCTCTTCTCTTGCAGCCAAGGCTATATGTTATCTGAAAGAATACCTGAGGAATGCATAGACTTGCAATAGTTAGTCCAGCAATAAGATCACCTCTTAGCTTTTTCAGATTATAGTCTCGACCCCATTTAAGAATGGGGAAAACTGCCTGTGCACCAAGGATAAGCTTCCTAGATCTTGGTTGGTCTTTGAAGTGGCGTAGTGGTTCATCTGCAAAAAAAGTCTCCTTCAAGGTAGATGTGAATTCCTTTAGTAGATTCTGCTTTGGAGCAAGTCCCACCTTGTAAGGCTCAGTCTGTGCATAATGCTGCGACGATTGGTCAATCTCCTTCAAATCAGGCTCATTGCCTGTCGTTTGAGACATTGAGGACAACCCCTGTCTCAGTGTTTGCCAAGTATCTCTTGCTCAAGAGCGCTGGAATCTGAAAATAACTATTATATAAACATTACTTACTGAAACAAAATTCTGCAGCTATGCATGCAACATGCACCAAGACAAAAACAGGTACAGGAGTAGTGTCTTTCTGATAAAAATAAGCAAATTGAAACCATGAAAGAATTAGAACCTGAAGAGTTGTATTGCTGGCGATGTATGAGACTTATTATAATTGTTAACTATCAGCTGCTTATATAAGTGAGAAAGGGTATGCAAGTCAAACTTATCACCTATGACTAACCACAGATGACAATAAGATACAAAATGAGATTTCTTACGCCTAAGTAAGTCAGAACAACAATCAAACTGACTAGTCACACCAGTGTCCGAACCGAAATAACAAAAACTTTATTCAAATCCCCAAAAGAGTCACCAATGCAAATGGAGATCACTGCATTCATCATCCAAGTCACTTTATGAACATGCTAGTTAACTTATTCAATCATTTGAGACAGTTGTTTGGCTTGGATGCTGTCATATGCGACTTGAAAACTCTCCCAGTTTTCAACTTCTTTGAAATATACGCTTGATGTTTTATTAAGCTTATCAACCATATGAACCTTCCTTGCATAAAAAAATAATAATAATAATCAAGAATGATGACTTAAACAGTCATGATGAAAGGCAAAAGTGGTCAGTGAGGAACCATTGGGATATCATTTTCATTGAAAGATGGATCTTAAAGATATTTTACTTGAGAATCAGATGCTGACTTCCTGATAACTACTCAGTTTAATCAGAGATCAACCGAATGGCCACGTCCAGGAATAAACACTATGCATGTACCAAAGGCCAGAGGCACAAACTTTACAAACCTACGGTTCCTTTCCTACGCTTGGTTGTGCTATTCTCCCTAAGCAATTTATTCGCTTACAGATGCTCGAAAACGAAGAAAATAATCATTGAACTACAGGCATTTCTAAAATGATAAAGCCAGCGGCTGAAGTGAACAAAATAAATCAATTGTGTCCATCAAATGCCGTACAAAACATGCAAAGGGAGAGATAGAAGAAAGGTTCGTTGATTGACATTATTCTCATTCAGGGGAACAAATGAGAGGCGTGAAGAACAACACCCACCTCACCTTTTTCTAGGCCCGAAGAAAATGAGCTTCAAATAAACACCACCCAAAGTGGACCAGAGGAGGGGGAGGTTAGGCTTTGCTCGATGGCACGAATCTCACCACCTCACCACCTCACCAACACCAACAACAGAGATCTAAGCTTTTGGTTTCTTTCCACCTTTTCAATAAAAGAAATATATTAATCAAAACAAACGAAACGAGAAGCACAAATTGTCTTCCACCTTGCTGAATATAATAATTAGAAATCTACCTTTTTTCCAAATTCCACACTCGACTCGACGACGGTGCTTCTCTTTTCAGACAATAATCTCAGCAAGCAGTAATTAACCTACGTGTTCCTGCTTCTTTTTAAACGTACAAGTTTGTGAATATCGACCCAAAACCCATCCCGATTCTTGCAGCTGTACGATTTTCTAATTTTATCTTGCTCTAACACAAATAGATAAATGCGAAATCAAAGGACGGAAAATACCGACTAAAAACCTAAGAATGACAGATATCATACACTGAAATAACTAAACAGCCAGTTAAGAAAAAGTAGATTTGATTTGACTTTTAGGAGTCACTCTTAGCCTTTTCATGTGTTTATTAAGTTAATAATATCATTACTATTTTAATTTATAAATAGCAATACTATATTCAAAACATATGATTTTGATTGTTATTTAGATTTTTTTTCTTTCAAAAATTCTATTTTTGCTTTATTTTGTTTCACTTTTACCTTATTTTATTTTTATTTTTATTATGCCCTGTTCATAGAAAACTGCGGTTGTGATAAAGAATAGTGCAGTTGTGAATTTCAGTTTTAACGCAATTACAAAAAATTCACAATTTCGATTTTTTTCTTAACATTAGTAGTTCGCAATCATGGTTTTGATGAGAAAACTGTGACTGTGAACAACGGTTTTGTTTGCGTTGAAATTGTGGTCGTAAATCAAGGTTTTTCAAAGATAAGGTATAACAGAAATAAAATCAAAATATTTGATAAAATTGAAACAAAATCAAGCAAAAATGGTATTTTTGAAAAAAAAAATCTGTTATTTACTAATCTCACTTCACAAGATACAGATTTTATAATGGTTAAAGGGAATCTACTTGCACGTAAACGGGTGAAATTACCATTAAATCTTTGTTCCACTTGTTTATGTTTCGTAATTAAAATTGGTAAAATGATCATTTAAATAAGAAAGATAAAATAGAATTATCATGTGAAATTGTCAATATATTTTTACTAAGTAATGACATGATTTTTAATACTTAATTTACCATATTACCCATATAAATGATTTAATATAAGCTAAGGTAATAAAGAAGAATTGAACATTTCACCCGCTTTTATACATTGACAAACGTAATCCCTTTGCCCTTTTATAATTTAATAATTTTATTCACTTTTCACGTAATAAACGATGTGGTTTAGTAGTAATCCGTGGTACATAATTTTGTGTTTGACTGAAATGCACATGTATAACTTTTTCGTTATGGTATCAGTATGTTTGAAAAGAAAATTTATTGTGCTTTTCTATATTCAAATATGAATGTCATTTAAGTAAAAATTGAGAATTAAAAAAGACATCAAAACTAGTGGTTGATCAAACTTTATATGCTAGTATTTGATGTTTTTTTTAAAATTTTCATGCAAAATAAAAAAATAGAGTGAATTAATATTTGTGAAAATGATTTTATTTATAAAATAATAAAATAACTAATGTTTGATTTTTTTAAAGTTTGGTGTAGGGATTAAAGATATGTGGAGATTGTTAAGTGAAAAATGAAAATGCACAAATAGTAAAATTAGATAGAGTGACTATTATTGAATGGAAAAATAAAAACACATTGTTTTGGATGATTTTCAGGGGTTTGATTTCTTGTGTTTTTGTGGTTTAATGGTTTTAAGTTTTTAGTGTTTTCATTGTTTTAGAATTTATAATTTTGGGAGTTGTAAGTTTATAAGTTTTGGGGGCTTTTTGAAATATCTTAAAAACACCAAAAATATGTAATTCTTAAATTCAAAAAATATTAAAAACTGTAAAATAATAAAAAACTTAAAACTCTGCAATTCTAAAATCTCTAAAACAGTGCAAAATAATATCATTTCAACTGCTTATATACCTAATTTTTATATCTTAATATCCGAAAAATCCTTTTAAATTATTCTCACATACATTTTAAAAAATTTTGATGAAATAAAATAAATAAATAAATACATAAATATAAGTGGGGCCCCAATTTCGACCGGAATTTAGATTTGAACCAGATCAAAATGTATTCTACGATAATATTCTGATCCAGATTTCAATTCATGTATTTTTGAACTTTGAGTTTGGGACTGACGGGTCGAGTATGGTCAATCAAAATTTAAAATATTTCAATTCAAATTGGAATGAACTAGTTTAATAATTATTATTAAAAATTATCAAATTTAGTTATAATTTTTTATAAATAAAAAAAATTAAGAAATTTTCAATTTTGTAATGTTCTAATAATACTTCTCCTACCAAGATGATCTGATTCAAAATAAAAATATTAAGTGAATATAACTTTTAGGTACAAATTTTTTAATATATAGATAAATAGGTATTTAGTTATTGTGGACTATTTTTTTAAAACCTTTTAATTAAATCAAATTAAATTGGTATGTTCAGTGTCAATCCCTAATAAATATAGCGACGTCATTTTGACTTTGATGAAATACGACGTCATTTTTTTTATTTTATCACTTGCTTTTTATCAGTTGTACTTATATATTCACCAGTTGTTTTTTTACAAATATCGAAGTATAAATCATCTGATAAATATAGCAGGTCATCTGATAAATATAGCAGGTCAACTAATAAATATAGCAAATTAACTGATGAATATTCATCAGTTTTGCTTATATATTTACCAGTTGTTTTGGCCGAGTACGGTGTGTTTAATGTGTAACACGCAAACTGGCGTCATTTTCATTAAAATCAAAATTATGTCGCAAACGAGAGCACTTACTCCAGGAGCACCCAAGAATTTGCAGGTCAGTGTAGAATGAGCTAATGTAATGACTTATGAATAAAAATTTATAGTTTAATATAATGACTAGATAAATTTTATTTATAAGATTTTTTTTTTCATTTTAGATTATTATATACTTTTTATGAATTTTGTCTATATGGATCCGGATCTGACTAAAATTCACATATTCAATAATTTTAACTGAAAATTAGTCATTATTTTAAATGATTTGGTAATTTTCTTCAATATATAATAAAAAAATTTAATTAATTAATTTTTACTTTTTTATAAAATCAATTTGATTCAAATAATTATACAAAACATTAAAGTGACTACTATATTCAGATGGAGGAAATATATTGAATTTCATGTGTAAATTAAACATAAATATGGACATATTTCATTAATCAAATATAAGTATTTTTAAAATATGGTATATTTATTATTTAAGCATACCACGTAATCAAACGTGCTTTGGGAATATGCGGAATAGGTGAGCACTCATTCTTGTGATACATATCTAATGGAGTGAAGTCAGTTTGCAGCGAAAACGGTTACGCTTAAAATAAGGGTGGTATTACGTAAAATTAGTTGATTTTACTCAAAACAGGTTAGAATAATTTTAATGAGACACGTTTTATTTAGAAATTAATTAGTAAAATGTAAAACTACATCGTTTTAAGTGACTACCAATTGCTTGACCGCTCTAGATCTGATTCTCTCATTCATTTCGTGAAGTCAATGATGATTAGCAGAATAGCGTACGGTGAATAAGTCTGTTTTAGGGTTAATTTGTTAATTAGCATATGATGTCATCCTGTAAAACAAAAAATTAAATATTGAATGCTGTTTGAGAATTTAAATTATTTAGTTATCGGTCAAACCATCCTTAATTGTAAAATGATTTAATTTATTTAATAAATCATTTTTTAAATATTTTAATACTTTATTGAGTTATTTTTATATTGTTAAATAATCATGAATAGCAAAGCACACAAAAATACATTTGGTGCCATATGCTATATATACTCTCGTACAACCCAAATACGTAAAATTGATAGTAAATTCACGTATGTTCAATATACATTTTGATAACATCATTTCTTTCTTGATAGATAACTTGTTAATCACAAGATAAAATTGTATATTATTTTATCGAATGCGTCAACTACATCCATAATATTACTCTTTCTCAATGCATAGTTTGTTAATCACTGGATACAATTGCATGGACCAATGTTCATTTAAATGCATCAACTCCACACTTCAACATGATACTAAGATTCATTTTCTTCTGTCAAGCGCATAATCTAACATTCGTCATTCAACTGAAAAACAAATTGATAATTTTTTAAAGAAAATACAACCGATAAATATTTAAAGAGCAAATCAACAATTTCTTAAGAGAATACGTTTCAATTTCAAATTGCAAAGAGTCATATAAATGAAAATGATGACAAAACCTACCGAGAATTAGTCGGAATGAAATAGAGATAGCAAGTAGAAAGAAATGAAATAGAGAACGCGCTGTAGAAAGTAAAAAATAGAGAAACGAGAGTGTGAGGTTTTTTAAAATGGAGAAAATATACAGATATAATATTTAGAATCGTATCATTTGCGAGTTTTTAACCATTAAGATATAAAACGCATAACAAATCATTCAAACTTTCTAAATAATCATTTGAAGAAGAAAAAAAGATTTCAGTTCATTGATTTCTAATAATCCTTCTGTCATTTTTTACTTATTACTTAACTAACACTTATTTATCACTTAACATATATAATGCATGTGTAATACTGCCAACAACTTTAAAAAATGAGAAAATAATTACATCATCAATATATTTCTTAAAGAACTTTTTTTTACACTAGTAATAGTACAACATATTTTACATTTTAAACGTAATTTTAAAAAATAAATTATATATATATATACCTATTAATTTGTTCAACAACTAGTATTAGTATCTTCTAAGTTCACTAAATTTTATCTTACTTAACTACTATTAAAAACTGAGCGAATACATTAAGGGTGTGTTTGATTAAGGGAAAATTCGGAGGAAAGTAAAATCGGAAGGAATCTCTTATTTGGTTTAGAGAAAGTAAGGAAGAGAAAATTAGTTGAAAAATTATATGAAAAATTTTAACAAAACAAAGAGTTATTTACTACTATGAATTTTTCACCCCTAACCAAATTAAAGGAAAATATGATGGATTCCATGAGGAATTTATTTTTCACCAAATTTTTCCTTTGCAACAAATTTTCCTTAAACCAAACACAGCCTAAGAGACCATCTCTCAACATGATATACTCTCTCTGTCCTTTTTTACATGTCATTTAACCGAATATTTTTGTTCACTTTTATTTGTTAATAATTTTCAATGCGTATTTAATATTAACAACTACCTTAAAATGTCAAACATTAATCACTTCATTATCGTAATCAGTAAAAAATTCATTCCTCATCATTAATCATCTAGCAATTTTATTTTATGTACGATTTTTTTCAAAAAAATACTAATAACCAACCTATTTATTAAATTTGTTCAACCGCTAGCATTAACTTCATCTTAATCTACTCAAATTAATCTTAAACGATATGTATTTAAGGACGGAATGAGTAGTAAGATCATCAGAAACACCATATGAAAGTCGTCCATACGATTTAAGTTTCATGAGCATATTAATGGGTGAGCATATTTGATTGGATGCATCTTCTTGACAACAAAAATTGCGATTTTTGTTGTTGTTGAAACTCGAAAGTCTTAATGTTCAGTTTTGGGCGTTCCCGAATTCCAAGTCATCATTAAACACAGTAATAATTGACTTTCATATTCATGTTTTTTAACTCATTTATAATGTTGTTTTGTAAAATTAAGATTTGAATGTTAAATATTATATGAGAATTTGAATTGAAAGAGCATTTTTCAATGCTAAATGATTTATTTTTATTTTGTAAATCATTTTTGAACGTCAAATATTAACCATTTCACTATCATAATCAATAAAAGAATGATTTTTGACCAGTGATATCTATCAATTTTACTTTTGGAATGAAATTTAAAAAAAATATATTAATCACCTACCTATTAAATTTGTTCAACCAATAGTATTAATTTTTTTTTAGTTTACTCAATTTAATCTTAAACAACAACTATATCTGGATGGAGGGAGTAATCATTTAAAAATATAAAATTATAAATAAATATATTATTTAAATTATAGTTAAAAATATTATTTTTAAATATATTATTTAAATTATAATTAAAAATATTAATTTTAAATATAATATTAAAATTCATAATGAAAAATATTATTTCCAATGTGTTACATATAAAAAAATGTGTTTCACATATCAAATTATAAAATCCCCATTTCTTCATTGTTGGATTTTGGTGGAGGAGCTTGGGATGGAGGTGTGAGACTTTGGTTGAGAGATACTTGGCTTGTGAGTGTTTGAGAAATGACTTGAGAGGAGGTCTGTTTATTTAGACCATTGCCCGGTTGAGAATCTTGAGAAACTTTTGGTAGATACAGTCCACCACGTGGATCGTTGACTCACTAATGGGGGAGGCGTTATATCCAGAATCTTGATAGGACTGACACAACCTGGAAAAGTGATTTGGCAAATGGCATTGTTGTGCGCCAAATGGTTGGTTCCATACAAAGCATGTTATTGAATTCGGCAATAAAAAAAGTGGCCGGAATTTTTCTGTCTGATCAGGTCAAGTGAATGGAACTAGAAAAAGAAATCTGCCCCATTGTCGATATGCAAATGTTCCCTACTCACCAGCAGCAGGCATGAACATCTGCAGATAAAATGGCAGCAAAAGTTCTGTGACATTCTCAGGAACACACTACAAAATTCCTGAAAATGATGAAATCCAATTATCTTCAAGCAATATTTTTATTGTCTCCTGAAGAGTGACTTGTTCGGGATCGAGTCAGGGAAACATACCGAAAGTGGTATCGTTTCTTCCAACCTGGAAACTAACTTGTTCGAGCTCGGGAGAAATCATGGTAAGCTTCTTCAATGGTGGTCCCTTTTTTAGTACCAAAGTCATGTTTTTTTGTTGGGCATCCCACTTACCCGAAGTTGCAGTCGGTTTTCTTGATCTGCTTTTTGACAGGTTTGTTGCAGCTGAAGTGCCGAGTGACCTCCTAGCTATTTCAGGTTCAGGACTTCATTTTTCCATGTTACTAAAGATACTTAAACTCATTCATTCATTTTCTCAATGTCTATAAACCGAAAGTCTTCTGATTGATGTAAGTCGGCGAATGTGGCCGCCAACAGTTTCCTTTGCAGTCTCGGAACGGGCGGATCAGCAGAACAATCTATGAGTCGCGCACGAGAGACCTTAAGATCCTTATCCTGGATGACCTGCCAGGGAGCAGTGAGGCCTTTGAGCTAGTGGCCAAGTTTTGCTATGGAGTGCCCATTGACATAACACTTCGAAAGTAAACTCATTTTGCGTCTTCACATCAAAAATCGACCCGAAATAAAGCAGTTTTGCACATCTCCTAGCACATCAACCACCGACTCGTCAACTTCTTCCTCCTCCTTCTGATCCTTCACTTCCTCGCCAACCACATGCCATTCCTCAGCCGAATCCGATTTTCTCCAAATCAGGTTTTTCTTTGAAGTGCAAGTTTTTCTTCGAACAGAGCCGCTAAAGACATTTTCTCAGGCCAACTACATTAGTTTCAAAAAAATATAAAAAGATAATTATAAGTATAATATTAATATCGAATGTTTAATATAATGAGAGAATATTTCTTATGTAATAAAACAAGGCCAGCTGAAAGATTTTCTAAAGTATTACGCTCAAATTATTTGTATAGTAATATTTCTGTTCTAGACGTCCGTCAAGGCCGATTAATTGCTATGTGATGTTAAAATTTTACGGCTAGCCATCTAAATGATTAATTATTCAAGATTTAATTTTATTATAAAATATTTTATTTTTAAGTATATATATTTATAATTAATTATTAAATTTATTATTAATATATATAAATCTATGTAACTATCCAATTAATCATTGCGATTAAACATCGTTTATCCGATTAATAACTAAACGCTCGGTTCGTTGCCTAGCACCGCCTAACATTCTTAAGCATTGGGTAAAATATTGCTTGATCCTTCGTGAAACAAGTATTTTATTTTTATTAATGCAAAATTAATGAAATAGATCCCATGTTGTCATACAATGAGCTGCTAATTTAAAACCATGTACTTTTATATTATAATAACTAGTCAACATGTGACATATGTTTAGTAAAAGTTAAATAGTACGAAGAAAGCACACGTGTCAGTTACAAATTAAGAAACAAAATTGAAAACTAGGTTGTTTTTGTCTGCTACAAAATATTAGGCAGCCACATCACATATTACTCCAAATCAAATATGAAATGTATTACGTATGTATAAATAATTAAATAAACTATTTAATTTGAAAATTCATGATAATAGGTCAATTAATGACATATGTTGCATCTATCTCTTTATCTTTTGTGGTATACTTGATTTTTAAGCGGTCGGTGAAGCTGTTACAATATGCCTAGTTATGTATTGATAATAATTTATTTAAAAGTTAAAAAAATAAATTTGATATATGTCATATATCATCAGGGGCATATATGACTGATGACTGAGTGATATTGAAAATAAGAAATAATTTTTGATAATGTTTATATCACGTTTAAATCTTTAAATGATTGGATTGTGAGTTAAGAAAATATATACATTATCAATACTCATTTGTTAAATTTGATCAAAACTGAATGACTAAGAGCTAAAAACCAAAGAGTTGGATTGCAATGAATCATTTGGATTGTCTGAACCGTTTGTATTTGCTATTAATGAAAATTAGAACGCATATACAAAGTACAAAAAACTAAGACTAACATTTATAATAAAACAATTAGATTGTTGAAATAACAATTAGAACTCTCTATTCTTGTAAAATCAGTTTAATTATCAATTATAAATAAGAATATTGTCAAATTTAAAATGTTAGGTCAATATTGAAATGAACATTATATCTCTCTTACGGAGCCTTTCTCCCTCCATCTTCAATCCTCTTTCATGTTTTCTTTTATGACTATCATTTTATTTCTCTTTCTCAATTCATCTGTATTTTATCCGTCTTTTTTATCTTATTAGTCCCACCTTCAAATTTAATTTGATGTTTTCTTACTCGAGATTCAATAGCTTTCCTTTCTTTTATGATGTTCTTCAATTAGCATCATTATCTATTGGTCTTTCATATTTTCTTACAACTTGTTCTTCAATTATCAATGTCTTATTTCATTTGCAATCATGCTTTTCAATAGATTGTTCATTTTCTTGGTGTATCCAGTCATTATTAACGATGCAAACAACATAAATGTAGTCAACCACACCTTTCTTATTCTTGGATTCGAAGTTGGAAAGATATTATAGTTCTTTTCAATCATCAGGTTCCATCAACTGAAATTACGAATTTTTTTATGGAGACTATGGTCTATCTGGTGGGGGATGCTATGGTCTTTTTCGCAGGTATGGTGTCACCAATCACGATGAGTTCAAATTCTACAATGATGGTGATCACGGTGTCTCTAATAATGACAGTTAAGATTTCTTTAATCGGAGCATCTAGTTCAAAATTTTCTCTAGTGACAGATAAGGTTTCTCTAACGACGATTCCTTTTATTTTCAAAAATTCCATTGAATTTTCTTCAAATTTGTTTCAATTTGTTCAGATTCCTTTGCATGCAACAGTTCAATCATTTATTTTTGTTTCTTCTAGCTCATCATACTGTTAAGACCCTCTTATCAATGACATTTAATGCAAATTTCATTCTTGTTATCTTGGTCACTTCATGCGAGTGCCTTCTTTTTGCTAGTATCATAAAAAAAAATCAGCATGACCTATTTGATTGTGTTTCAATTTTTCATGGAGCGCAAATATGATATATCATCCCTAATATCAACAAGGCCATAATAACCCCATTCAAGCACCCCCTTTAAGCTCCCCGATTAAACAAATAAAAAGTATAAATAAAAATACAAGTCCACATACAAGTGGCTTGCAAAATTCTAAATTTCTTTGCTTAACCCATTTCAGTATATCTACCCCCTTACACATTTTCACAGTTATTTGAAATCCATATTTAATTAGAGACCACACATGATATATTATTCCAAATACCAAAAAGGTCACTATCAACCCAAATGAGCACCAAAGTCAATAAGATTAAAAACAACTAAGAAAAGTACACATATGTATAATAGTAGTAGCTTGCTAGAATTTTGAAAATCGAATGAACTGTTTGCTCGTGTCTTACCCCTTACGCATTTTCAATGTGATTTCAAAACCACATTTTCTTGGAGAGCACAATGATATACAATTGAAAATATTAACCACATCATTATTAAGCCCAAGTGAACAACAAACTCAAGTCTCAAAAAAGTTAAATGCGTAAACAAATATACAAGTCCGGATTAAAGTACCATGCTGAAAATCTAGAAAAAAATTAGAATGGCCTATTTGATTGTGTAAATCCCCTTTATGGATTTTCCATGTAAAAATGAGTGAAAAGAAGAAATTGACATTGATAACTCCTGATTTTTTACTTATTTAATACTTATTTCAATCTGTTCTTGACAATCCGATGATTTAAAACTAATTATTCTAGTGGGTTTTCACAGTGACATGCTATTTGGATCATAAATCTATACAAAACGGGAGCTTAAACGTGGAAGAAAGAAGTAAAAATAGAGGGAAGGCAAATTTGTCCACATAAACCTAAACCGATTAAATTATTTTTTTCTCCATATAACTCTTAGTTAATAACAATTTGAACTCGTATTATATCTGTACAAATTAAAAAAATATTTTAATTATTTGTTATACAATTATTTTTGAAATAGTGTAATAATCAAATTTGACCTTCAAATATTAATTAAGTAATAAAAAATACATATTAATTTTATTATTATTTTAATAATTCAGTTTTCATTTCGATCGAAGTATAAATTAATAAAACCGATAAGCGAACTGTAATAATTGTTATGTTTTGGTTTGATTTGACAACTGAACTATTAAATTCTAAAACCAAATTATTTTGAACCATATTGAATCGAAGTATGGACAACCCTATTATTAGTTCTCTTATTCCTAGTCATGACATATTAGAATCACATATTCATTGGAGGTTTGATCTTAGAGTCCTGTGTTTCATTTATCACATCACATTTCTTGTTTTATTCACATGTGCCTTTCTCTCCCTCAAGTCAGCCAACGAGAAGTCCTCCTCAGTTGTCATCAGGAGTGTGATTAAGTGGTAAAAGAGGGTGAGAGGTGAATTTTGATAATTCTCGCGATCAAAGTTTAAATTTTCTATTGATTGAGTGTGTGAATTATAATTTACATTCAATAATTTTTTTTAAAAAAAAAAGTCCCGCTCAATAGAGGACCAATAGAAGTTTTGTAAGATTATTCTTCTCTTTCTTCTTTTATATGCTATTTATTAATTATGAACAGCTAAATCACCTTGTACGCCTCAGATTATAAAATTTGTTTACTAGTTAATAAAATTTATGTTATACATGTATATTTAATGAATTTATTATCATAAGATTACACTTTAAAATATAAGTAAAATTTTGACGTGTAGTAGTAATAGGCAAAAGCCTAGAGAAGAGTGAACCACAACACACTCGCTTTGTTTTTATTAACTAAAGAAAAAAAAATAAAAGAGCAAGTCAATAACCCCCGCGATTCAAGTTGTTTTCGAGCCGAACTAGATTAATTTTGAGCCGATCGAGCATTACTAATAAAAGTTAATCGCATTCGAACCAATGCAAATATTAATCGAGCCGAGTTCGAGTAATGCAATACTCGGTTCGGCTCATTCGCACCTCTTAACCCCGTTATACATAATGTTAATCATACAATCATAATGAGCTCCTTATTTTAAGAACATCCTCATATCAATTTGATTTTATTTTAGGAACATCCTCGTATCAATTTGACTGGCTAAGATCACATATTCACTACAAGCCTCTGAAACTCTCTTAACCAAAAACAAACGTCTGCCTTTTTTGCTTCAATAATGCTTTTCTTCTCCACCTTTTCTTCTTTCTCCAAACGTCAATGGTCGCTCAATACATCAACAATCTTCATAGCTGACTTTAAAGAAGAAGAAAGGGGGGTGGGGGTGAGATGAGCTAAGCATTTGCATTTTACAGAACCTCCTGGCTCCATCATTTTTCTCTCTAAGAGAGGAACACGTACAACCCACTTGAAATTCGAATACAAGAAGACGGTTTTTGCAGAAGGGTTTCCAAGATGAATGATCTGTTTTCAGGGTCATTTAAGAAGTATCAGGACGTAAAACAGCAGGCCCACATAGATGATGTTGAATCAGGTGATTCTGGGATGGAAACAATCAACCTTGACAGGTTCTTCGATGATGTGGAGAATGTGAAGGATGACATGAAAGAGGTGGAGAAGCTCCACAAGAAGCTTCAGGAGTCGAATGAGGAGAGCAAAACCATCCACAATGCAAAGAAAATCAAGGACCTCAGATCAAGAATGGACGCCGATGTTGCACTGGTCTTGAAAAAGGTGAAGGTGATTAAGGGCAAGCTGGAGGCGCTGGATAAGTCCAATGTGGCTCATCGGAAGCTCCCGGGGTGTGGCCCGGGGTCCTCAGCCGATCGAACCAGGACTTCAGTAGTTAGCGGATTAGGAAAAAAACTGAAAGACATGATGGACGATTTCCAAAGCCTCAGAGCCAAAATCTCGGCCGAGTACAAGGAGACAGTGGAGAGGCGATACTTCACAGTCACGGGACAGAAAGCTGATGAGGAGATGATTGAAAATTTAATAGCTAGCGGGGAAAGCGAGAACTTCTTGCAGAAGGCGATCCAAGAGCAAGGGCGTGGACAGATTATGGACACAATTTCTGAGATCCAAGAAAGACACGATGCGGTGAAGGAAATAGAAAAGAACCTGATCGAACTGCACCAGGTGTTCCTGGACATGGCAGCATTGGTTGAAGCGCAAGGGCAGCAGCTGAATGACATAGAGAGCCACGTCGCCCACGCTAGCTCATTCGTGAGACGCGGAACCGATCACTTACAAGAAGCAGTGGAGTACCAGAGGAGTTCGAGGAAATGGTATTGTTACGCCGTTTTGCTTGTCATTGTCATCATTATTGTCCTGCTCTTCCCAATTTTGTCTCAAATTTTTCTCACGGCTGTCCTTCATTAGTAGATACTACATAATATGAGTGTACAGAAATGGTCCGCGGAACTTGATCTTGATTAAGATGTCTGGTCAAGCTAGCGGGCAATACTCACGTGTTTGTGGTGGTGGAAAAGAAGATGAATGAGGGATTGTCCAGTTTAGATGTTAAAATTTTGCATGCAAAGTTGAATGTTATGCAGATTGATGTTCTCTACTGTACACCCAATTGTTTCAGTGTTTCTTCTGTTACAAGATAATAAATGAGCATGATTATTATCTTTGGTAAAATCCATAGATAATGAATTAGGAAGCTCATTAAATATCTTTGTATCCCATATCGAGTAGGAAAAGATATTTTAATTAGCTTATATATAGTTACTTAATTGGACTATGCTAAAAGGAATGTGAGGGAGTAGTAGGGAACCACACGCGCACCACCACCGCTGGGCGTGGGTCGCGTGGCGTGGGCTGTGCCTATTCTTTTTACGGACCGGCCCGTTTTATTTTTTGCTACTCAGCCTGCTTCCATTTTTGCTCAGTCAACAACAGATGGAGAAGTGGAGACCAGCAGTTCCGGCGGTTTCAGGCAGTTCCAGGGAGTTGCGCCCCTGTGCGTGGAGTGATGGGCAGTGCATGCGCAGGCCACCTGTCCCTCACTTCTGCAACTGCAACAACTGCCCGAGGAGGTCCCTGCTATAAATAGAGGAGTCCTCCTCATTTGTTCAGTACACCGAAATCGAAATCCTCCTCTCCTTCTCTCTACTGTAGTGCAGAAACGATTTCTGCTGTTAACTACAGTGTTCTTCTCCTGCCTCCACAAATTACCAGGTCAGCTACAATCAGAAGCTTTCGTGGCGGTCTTATCTGGCGGTGCAAGGCGGAAGGACTGGTTACCATCTTATCCTGGGAGGATCCAGCAAGCATCCCGGTCTGCACCTTGGCGGGGCTGATTTCCTCTAAGGCTAACTACCTACGGTAGTGATTCGGTAAAAGAAGCAACATGCTTCGCTCTCTGACTCTTTTCATTATTTTATTGATTTATGCAGTTAATCGAACCAGCATGATAGTACACTTATTTCCAACATCTTCTTCTATGTCGGAATCACAAATCAGAATATAGGCGGAGTAAGTAATTGCCATTTGTCTACTCTGTTTATTAAACCAACGTGTTTCAACCTCGAAGACGTGAAATACGAAACAAGTCTAATAAAAAACTTAGAGAAAATTTTCGACCTTGAACACACATGCGGAACCTACATGTCTCGTTCATCAAGAAACATGGTATTTATCTCCTCAAAGTGATCAGGCCCAGGCCCAGAGTCCTAACAGACAGGGGCCTCGAAAAAATTTCATTTTATAGAAATATTCTTGGAACTTGGCACTAGGAAGTGATCATCCAACCTCTTACCCATACTTATTAAAATCAGGTATAAATTAGGTTGGAGGTTGAACCGGTCATGCCTCCGTTTCTGGTTCATCGGAATGTGAAATTAACAATAAACTGGTTTGTAATAAAATGGTCTGGTACAGGAGGGAGGCCTATGTGCAACCTCTCCCACCACTAGATCCAAATGATAAGCAAGACGGCACAATCTACTTGTGTGTACCAACACAAGCTGAGAAAAATTATTAGTATAAGTATGCCTAACACCACAACTCATCACATGTATATGAGTGAGACATCAAGCCTCGCTGCAGCAACAAATAGTGAAGGCTGACATTGTTATCAAATGTTTATTTTAGTAACAAAGAAATGAGCATGCCAAGGGTATATTCTAGCACAAGCTGAATCAATATGACATCATCAGCATCATCGAGAGAGGGGGTTTGCATATTTTGTACAAACCAGGTCATATGGAAAATGTATGGAGACCACCCACGGTGAGGATTTCGGCCGAGAGGCTAAATGCATTATTAGTTTCTACTCATTAAACTAGTTAATTGACTCGTATTGATTTAGAGGTGGTTGTTTAAAAAACCAATTTATTCTTAATTAGAGATCGTAATATCTTACTAGAGGTCACTTATGATCAATGAGATGTAACCCATGACTAATTAAGAATAAGCCAAAGGGTCGCATACAATCAAGAATTGGATATTAAGTTGAGTGAATACCAAATAAGAGTCACATATGATCCGGTTTAACCCTCGTCTGAATTGGTTAAATTAGATGGGTTAAATCCACAGGTACGACTCATTAATATTACCCATTGGTCTAGCCCACAGAATGGTTCTACATCTAGAGCATTGAAGCAAGAGTTTCTACAAATGCTGGATATAGCAACTATTTTCCTTTTATGAAATTTATTTTCGAACTTAGTACTTACTGTCATGTATTTGCGGAAACATGAATTTGATTATTATTTTTGAAGATATGATAAGTTTTCAATTTGATTATAAATAATTATTACACATATATCTCAATGAAAATTTTTGAGGTGGCATCCTATTTCACAATAGGCTAATTAAGTTCCAAAACTATACAACCTGGGTTTATAACAATGAATAACAAATATAATATTATTTCTAGCATCCATTTTTTGCTAAATAAATAATGAGTATGTGTGCAAACTCCATGTTGATGAAGTTTGAGATCTTTTACTTTTAAAGCATTTGATTGACACAAAAATTATTTATGAGACAAAATCATTGTTACTCCTCTCACTTAAACGAGTGAGAGAATAAGTAACTTATAAAATTCATGCATGTTGATGCATGAGATCTATGAAAGCCAGAAATGGTTTTTATACTACGTGCATTTGCTGACAAATGCAATAAAATGGTTATGTATATGATATGATATGTATCAAAATTCCTTGAATGGTTCAAAGAATTACAAACAAGGGAGGTATAACACCAGCTAGATAAGAAGAGTGAGTCTCTTCGATTTAATTGATGAGTAAAATATCTGAGTCTACAATTTTAATGATCATCATAAGGAGTGTGAAATGGTTTCATAAGTCATTCGTTCTAGAACACAACACTCTTGACATAATTTGAGGGTATGTCTAAAAGGAGATCGAACTGTGTTCGACATAGTCAGTTCAATGATGAGTCATGCTGATTTTCAACAAAATTCGTGAGGCATACACAAAAAAATATTACGCTCATTAGGAATCCATCAGTTCATAATAAAAGGAGAACATATTGGATATATCTAAGAAATGTTCTAAGATTAACTTTATTCAAGATCTATTAATTCTTGTGAAATGTTCACATAGTCTTGAGATTCATAAATGCTTCTCTATAAGAAACCCAAGAATATTCTAATATGTTTTACACTTCCAATGAGAATAAAATATTTGTCATTCACAACAGATTTTTTAAGAAAGTCTGATTTTTAAGAAAACTAGTGGGAGTGGATTGTAACTCAAAAGAGTTTGAGAGCCAAAGTAAATAGTGCACCAAGAGTTGTGACTATTCCTGTGGCAGCACCTCATAGGTCTGAAAGAATGAGTCGTGAACATATATAATATGTTTAATTAAATGATTGATTATTGTCATCCGTTATGAATAGAAGATAATGGATATATGAAGTACATGGAAGCAGTGGTGGACCTTAACTCCGAGGAATGATATTTTGTCATGAAATCCGAAATGAAATATATGTGAGCTAAAACAAAGTTACTTTGTTTTACTCTTCCGATGATGCAATATTCCTTGGAAGTAAATAGATATTCAAATGGCTAACATAGTTGTAAATGTTCCAACATATAAGATGCGATGATATGTTTCAATTGAGTTCATGCTATTGGATTTAGTGAAACTTATCAAATATTTAAATTCATTCAGATTATCCTAGACATCATAATTATATTTTTGAAATTTTGTAAGAGGATGTAGATGACACAACCTCAAGGTTTTACATCGTCATTGTATACTTGAAGAGGATGAAAATTTAGTATTTTTGACTAAAACAAGCACCTGGGAGATGAAATCTTTGTTTTAAAGAAATGATCAAAGAAACTTGATTATCACTAAATCATAAAGAACCCTATGATTACATATGAGTTAGTGGATGTACAATTATTTTATTAAATATATATGTATGACAGATTTATTTATGACTGAGAAAAATATTTCTCAATCAGAGAATCGTAGTAGAAAAACAACCTTGGAACTTAAGAAGTACTTCAGAATGTCTTTTTTGGATAAGGTTTGAAAGCAATTATTGTAAATGTTACAATAAAGGTAACCTCTCAAACCTAATAAGAAATGAATTTATTTCATGATCTGAATTCATCTCAAATTCAAATAATGCAATTACAAATATAGGAAAACTTTCAATTAGAAAACTATAAGATAATTTTACAACGAACACTGAATACATGAAGCATGCATGTCAGTGCATTCATATCATAAGTGACATTTATTTCCATAGGTGATATGAATATTTGCAAAATTGACGAATTTTAAAAATTGAAGATTTGTTAAAAAAAGCTCTGAGTAGGACTTATAAATAACAGATCTAATCATCGTATTCTTCGAGAACCACTGATAATCCTTCAACTAAACCACATACCTATAAGATGTTGGTTTGAGTGGGAGCTTTTTGTATTTTTGGTTGATCATTAATTGAGTTCATATTATGTCTTGAAAAATATGCTACTCTCATTCTGGGAATAACAAAATTATTTCAGATCATCAAGTGACTTGAGATTCTGAAATTCACAAAATAATATTATTTTAAATATGTCCTTAATTGATGATTATTATTTCAGAGATGCAATAAATTTTAAAAATTAATTTATTGATTACTTGATGATCATATTTCATAGGTCAACTATATTGGATACTAAACTAATAACATTGATACATATTGAGGAATATGTGTTGGACCGACCCGCCTTAAGATTACTGTATAGTTTTTAGTGTTATCAACATGTCTTATAGTATACGAGTATAGTTCCTAACATGAGTTGGTCATGTTTTTCTACTTGAGTAGTAACATGCTTTGATATCATCCCACGCTACCAATAAACCCGATAGTTATAAAGATGATTATGGGATATGCTATGAATCTTGATGAGCAAAATGAACCAGAAGATGGATCTGTCACTGTTATATGATGAGAAAAATATCTTTGGATCCCTCAATGAATTAAGACTGAGAAATGCATGGACGTGCTCAAATAAACCGAATGACAGTCGTTTTATATGACAGTCTTACTCAACAATCAAGAAACACAAATGAGCCTAATAAGGATAACACTTTGTCCTTCCTTATGTTCATTCATGATATTGCTAGAATGAGGGATTTTTAATAACTGGTTTATGTGTAAGTGACAGATTATTAGTATCTGCCCATTAACTGACAAGTATTCACTTGGGTTTGGTTGTCTCAAAAACCAATTTATTCTTAATAAGGGATCGTAATGTCTTAATAGATTCCACTTATGATCAATGAGCTTTATCCCATGGATGATTAAAAATAAATCTAAAACGTCACACACAATCAACTATTGGATATTAAATTGAGTGAAAACCGAATAAGATTCGGTTCGGGTATGATCCAGTTCAACCCACATCTGAATTGGATAAACCAGATGTGTTAAATCCATGGGTACCACCCATGGAGAATACACACTAGGTCTGGCCAATGGGCGCGGGTTTGGTAACTCAGCTGATGGGCTAGGCTCACAAACTGAGCTTAGAAGCTTAGATCTCATTATAAATAGAAGCCTGGAGCTTTTTTTTATGTTGTTATAATTCCTGTTATTCGATAACAGGAAACACACCAGGGAGAGAGGGTTAGAGTTTTCTAAAAAAGAAGCTAGTACTTTATTTCAGACGCGGTATACAATACTCGTGTGTGGATACTAGGAGTGTAAATAAAAACTAATAAACCGATGAATCGAATCAAATTAAATCAAATCAAGCCGATAGGTTCAGTTCGATTTGGAACGTTAGTGGTTCGGTTACGGTTTCAAATTTCGAAAAACTTATGACTATTGGTTTGGTTCAGTTTTTAATTTTTTTTCAAACCGAACCAATCCAAACAGAACAAAATTAGGATTTTATATGAAAATTCTCCTATTTAGTAGTTAAATTAGTCAATAAAGTTCATAAAAAAATAACCGAACCGAATCATCATGTGGTTTTATTCGGTTTGATTTTTTAAAACTAGTGGTTTGATTCAATTTCAAATTAAATTTTCAAGCCAATTACCAACGGTTTGATTTGATATTTTATTAAAATAAAACCAAACTGAATCGTTACACCCCTAGTGGATACCGTAAGAGGTGCATCAACTACCACTCAAAGGGACAACCAATAAAAGTAACATTGTACTAATTTTCCTTTTTCTTTTGTTTTGATTTGGGTTTCTCAATTCAGATCCATATTTGTATCTTGAAGTTGGATTGAGAATGGAAAAGTTAATAAATAGGTAGTTTGAATCTAGATCTATATCTGATAATTCGGATTATCGTGAACGCCATGAAATTGATTTTGTAGCGTTTTGAATTCGGACTTATGTCGTGTAGTTTTGAAATCTAGATTAATATTTGTGTGGGTGATTCTCGACATGCATATCAATAAAAAGTTGTCATTTTACTCGTTGACAGTTACGCCAAGCCGTCCACTAAAACTCTTGATATGACAACGACATCTTGTAGCATTAGCGTCATCTCCCCGTCACAGAGATGGAAAGCTTGTGTCTCAGACCTCCACCTCTCCATCCTATTTTTTAATCTCATCCTCATCCTCAAAATGAAATAATTCACTTGCTAGTTTTTCTTTCTAATTTGTTTCTTGATTTATTTAATCCAAATCCTCATAATCATATTAATCCACAACATTGTTGTAAAAAATCTCCAACGTTCTCATAACTTGCTAGTTGTCATTTGTGTCCTTATTTATTTCATCCAAATTTAAATATTGTATGTTTTGTTACTAGTGAATTAAACCATAAAACAAGATGATTTGATACACAATCAACAAAAATCTTATTTCCTTTTTCTTAAAAAAATTATATTAGCGAATAAAACTGCACGATGTGCTTACATGGGGTGCTCGGGCGAGAACCCCACACTCATGGCCTCTGACTGTCACTAGCCAAGCTGGCGGACTCGAAAAATCTCTCGCGCCAGAAGCGCAACAGTCTATCCGAGCAACGACTTACCTATAGAAATTGTCGGACCCAAGGCCCGAGCTCTCTCTTCATCAACCAACCTGAGGACGCCTTCAGGGCAATCACTCATCGACAACCAGAAAAACACCCGCGGGGGTCCTTTCTTCAACAATGCTCTTGTCACCTTATTTGAACTTTTACAAGCCTGCTTGAGACACCACCTGATCTGCATACCTAGAAGAGCGCCCTAGTGCATGTCTAGAGACGAGCCAGTCTCATTATCCCACTTAACTTCTAGGAGTTGTAGCTCCAACCTCTCTGGCAATGTCCTCACCAACCTCAGGAGGTTCAAAATGCCCTTTAGTTCCTCTAAGAGAATTCCATCTGACTTCAAGGTCACCCCTAAAGATCGTCTACCCAATGGATAAACATTAACAATGTCGAAATAATATATAATTCCAATGGATAAACAATCTAATAACATTTTCAGACAATTGATAAAACACATCATTCACTCACAACACCTCATATTCATAATGCATACACTGCACCAAAACCATATAAAAATGAATTCAACCTAAATTTTGGACAAATTTCAAAAAAAAAAAACGAACTCTTAATATAATGAACAATTTTAAGAAAACATCCAATATCAATCTTCATTAGAACCACATACCAAACCTAACTTTCACTATATATGACAACCAACAATAAATTCGTACCAAAGTACAAAATTGGGAATGAAAATTAAAGCGATTACAAGAAATTTGCTCTTAACCAAACACAAAGTCAAGTTTTAAATGAGATATATACATGAACTTTAGCCAAAATTTATAATGAATAAGTATTCAAACTATTCACTAATATAAACAAATTAAGTAATCTTTGTGTCATAAGTTAGTCCTGTGACAAGGCTTGAACGTCTCTTCTTGGCCTTAGTGACATTTTTCATAATTATTAAGTGTTAGACCTTCAAAAGATCAAATTATAAAGTGGATGATGGATTGTGAAACTAGACTTCAATAGGATTTTACCGGTATGTGGATCACATAAATTAAATTAAGTGGTTGTCCTTAAAAAGCTAGTATGTAAAGAGAAGTAATGGTAATATTTCTTCCTAGAGAAATGGAAAAAGCTTCATTAGCCCTTTAGGGGACAGTGATGGTGAGTTCAGCCATTCTCGGGGGAGCCCAATTCATGTGAGACATGAGGGTGGACCTTCGAGTGGTCTACCGAGCCTTGAAGGTCTTCATAAGGTATCGACCATATGGACGTCATTACAATGGGGTAGGGCCCCGATGACGCACAATGAGTCACCTATTGAGTCAGGTGTACACTGATCTCTTATCCCCTTGGATATCGAGTATAAAGAACTAGATGGAACCTTGAGTCCAGTGAGGAGTAAAGACTCCCATAATGTAAATGAGTTGCTGAGATGTTGTTTGAATCTTTGAGTTGAGGATTAGAGACCTACTCTTGAGCTTCAGAAAATGTGCTTCTAGATTTTGATGATTTGTTAATATGAAGAATTGATACATAGAGTTGATATCTAGAGTTGGTTGGAGACTTTGTGAGTTTTAAAAGCGTGCTTTTAAATTATCATATCCTTTTGAGTTCAATAAGTGATGCGTAGAGTTGATACTAAAAGTTAAAATGGAATCCACCTCTTGAGTTTTAAACAGGGTATATAAAATTGTGGTACTTGATTGGAGCAAACAATCGAAATGTGGAGTTAATGACCTAAACTGAGAGAAGTTTGTGTTGTGAATTTTAGGACTTGCTTGTTGTATGGAATTGAGTTTGTGTTGTGAATTTTGATACTGCCTTGTATGTGACTCCTCAAATATTATATGCATTTGAACTTGATAATAAGTCGCAGACGAGAAGGGACTCCCTTATATAGAGATCTAAGGAAGTATGTGTTTGATATTTTTAGGAGTAGAAGCCAGTGGGCTGTAGTACTTAAAGAACATTATGGATTGAGTTACTAAAACTACTCCACTCTGGGTGAAGGCCAAGATGGCTGAGGTACAAGTTTGGATGCGAAAAGTGCGATAGTAAAGTATACTTCCTTAAGTACCGAATGTAAAGAAAATAACCAACTTGGCTCATGAGATTAAAATTTATGCGGGTCTGAGAAGGACTTTGTAGGGGTAACATACTTGTCTTTGCCATGTGCGAAGAAAGCATTTTTGCGATTTGTATAGGTATGAACCAAATGTGTTTTTAGATAACCAACTTGCCTTTTATGTGAGTAAACAAACATTCTTTTCTTCTTTTACGAGTTAGAGATGTATTAATTAAGACCCACGTGAGTATGAACAACAGTGTGTTCTTCTCAATGGTATTCGTAAAGAGGCATTCTTTTCTTTTTTGGATATGAATAACATACTTGTCTGTTATTGCTGGTAAATAGACATAATTTTCTTTTACGCATGTGAAAAGAAATTTGTATCCTCATATGGGAACAAATCATTAATGAGATTTTTGTGAGTACGATCAACAAGTGGTTTTGAGAAAACACACTTTTTTTTCTAGTGTCATCTATGAGTAGTGAAGAACCAAGTTACACGGAGCATCGACCATGTAATCTAATGAGCGGATCATTTTGATCGAAGGTAGGTGTGCCTAATTCTAGCAATTTCCAGATAAAATCAAGATTTTGAGTTATTGAATCAAATGTTTCACAGTGATCTCAATGGAGCACTAGCTGGTGACTCCTAATCAAAAAGTTTTTCTAACGGGAGCAGCTCGAGTGCTTGAGAAGCGCAAAGTTGTTTTAAGTAACTCCCAAGTCTATAGCCACACGGAAAACCTTGAGATGGATGGATAAACTTGTGTTATCTTTGTAATGAAATATGGTTTGCAGGATAACTTGGAAAATAACTCCATAGATATGTTGGGTACCATATGTATCGAATGCGATGGATGGCTATACAATTAATGGACTAAATCAACAATATTGTGGGCATCGTTAAGCCACTATGGAATTTCTTATGAATATGAGATCAATATCATATTAAATATTGTGGTGAAGGTCAACAAAAATGTGTCGAGTACAAAATTAGCCGCAAGGCTTTCAAGTCTTCAAAGATTTTGGTTGTTGGAATTAAAAGGGTGGAAACTCTGAGATTAAGATTTTGGACAAGTCATAAAAGGAGTGGAGACTCCTAATATAATGTTTGGATTTAATGATTGACTAACAAGGATGGAGATCCTCATTTTAAGTTCATTGGTAGACTTTACGGGCGAACCTTGAGTATGAGCTTGATGTCCAAACTTTGATCGTTGAATTTGTGTATATGATTGTTGGAATAAAATATGAGATGTTAAATAGTGGATGTTTAACTTTGATGTAACTTGCAAACTTACTTGGTGCAATAATACATATGAAATGGATCACAAGAGGATGGCAAGTCGATGAGGCGTCAACGATTTTAAGTGGATGAAGGTGTCAAATGTTGAGTTTGACATAAGACTTTCAACCTTTAATTTGTGATATAACAGGCATGGATTGCCACTTTAAAACTAATCATATCTTCACAATCAATAGCAATAAAATGAGTGTGGGAAAGAATATTAAGATGAAACTAGATATGAAGAGATCTCCACTTATGGTACCTAAGTCGATGAGGACGTCGACAACTCGAGTGTGGGAGGATGTCAGAAGTTAGCACTTTAATTAGATAAAATACTTGTAAATAATCATGGTGGTTAAGTATATGAGGACGCTGACAACTCGAGTGTGGGAGAATGTCACAAATCGGCACTTTGATATGATAAAATATTTGTAAACAATCAATTATGATAGTTGGGTCGACATGGATGTCGATAAGTCGAGGATGAGAGGAATTCATGTTAGCCCTGTGACAAGGTTTGGAGGCCTCTTTTTGGCCTTAGTGATATTTTTATAATTATTAAGTATTGGACCTTCGGGAGGTCGCGTAACAAAGTGGATGTTGGATTGTGAAACTAGACTTCAATAAGAATCTAACGATATGCGGATAACAGAAATCGAATAAGTGGTTGCTCTTAAAGAGCTACTATGTAAGGAGAAACAGCGGTGATATTGCTTCCTAAAATTAGAAAAAAAACGTTATTAACTCTTTATGTGGAAGTGATGGTAGTTTGGCCACCCTGAGGTAAGTATTTGGATGCGAATCCCAGCTCATGTGAGTTATGAGGGCAGATCTTGGATTGGTCTAGCGAGCCTCGAATGTCTCCATAAAGTGTCAACCTTATGGACGTCGTTATAAAGGAGCGGGCCCTAACAACACGCAATGAGTCGTCTGTCGAGACTAAGTATACACTGGCACCTTAGTGATTTTTTTTTGCGGTGGTCAGGGGCCGCACACCCCGTCCTCCTTGATTGTAACGTCCTTACTCACTATTGGCCAGCTCACGCATACCTCCAGCGTATCAAAGCGTATATGCGGTACCACTAAGGCTTGAACTTGGACCTTGGGGTCACTGCAGTGTTCTAAAAATCCCCGTTTCGGACCGATTAATCGCCGATTAATCGTTAGGCGGTGTTGAAACGTTCCGCCTAGCCGCCTAGCCGATTAATTGTTTAAAACTTAATTTTTTATGAAAATAATAGTTTTTAAACATATATATTTATAATTAATTATAAAATTTATAATTAATATAATTAACTCCGATTAATTGTCCGATTAATCGTTCCGATTAATCCCCGCCTAGCCGATTAATCGCTAGGCGTTGTGTTCACCGCCTAGCACCGCCTAGCGCTTTTTAGAACACTGGGTCACTGGCACCTTATTCCTTTGGATATCGAGTATAAAAGACAAGACTGATCCTCAGATAGGTTTCTCTTTGATACGATACCCGAATTAGCAGGGAATTTGGGAAGGGATTCTTGTACAATAGTCGAAAGGCTCGAATAGGCAAAACTCGGAGATGGATCTCATGGATTATCAAATATTCGCATTGCGTTAGATGTGTGACTATTTATAGAGATCATCTCACGAGTCACTCGATGTGCATGAGTTGTACGTGAACTTTAGCATTTACCTCAAGACTTGAATTAGTAAAGAGATTCTGAACATAGTCTTAAGTATTGCAAAATGCATAAAATGGATAAGGGATACATATCATTATATCATTGTGCTGACTCTTTGCTTGCTTGTTGCTATCTCATTTACTTACTAGTTTCAGCTTATTTATTATTGAATGAGTATTAACTCAGCTGTAACCAGGTTTATCCTCAAGTCTGGGGGATTGAGTTGGAAACAAAGGAAGATATTTGCTTGGGAAGATCTAAAGAGGCAGTGGTTAAAGGTTGATGATTCTTATTAATAGGCAAGTCTGAATATGTGCTTGAGTTAGTTGTCATCAGCTGATATCAGCTTCACATATCTTTCAGTTATCATTTCCTGTGAAAAATCAGTGAAATAGCCCTTCTCAACATCAACCCCTTCCTCTGCTGCAAGCAACTCAATTCTGTTCTGGACGCGGTCTGCTCCGACTTGGTTGGGTTCTAGGAGCATGCACGCTATCTCATTGCAATCCTCACCGTGCACGAGGGCCAGAGTCTGAACTGTAGGGAGTCCCCCTCCACGGGCACTCACCATTCTTGCGATCCTCCTCGTGATTGTGACATCTGTCGAAATTATGGGTACATTGTAGAGGGCTACCCATGGGCGTGCTCCGATCATTGCAATGCCTCTTGATCTGGGTACTTGGGAGGGACCTTCATCTGGCCTTTCTGGAAGGACTTCAGCCATGGACCAACCAGCCCATTGGCTTCCCATGAGATTTGGCCTGTAGAAGCCAAGTTCCCGTCTAATAGTGTCCAGAGCCCTGCCCGCCGGATGTGCAGCAGCATACAGAAACACCGGCACTACTCCAAACATGGAAACTCAGTCTAGTGATGTTGGTTAAGATTACAGCATCAAAAAAGCTAAATAATTTACAGACCTTGAAATATACTGGCAATGTCTCGCGCCACGGCCTTAGCAAGCCACGATGCATCCTCCAGTGTGGCCCGGGCTAATGGATGAAACATAATGTCATCCACAACTCCGAGACGTGGGTGCGCTCCGGAGTGATTCTCTAAGTCTATTGCTCCATAAGCAGCCTCAACCATGCGCAAAATTGTCTGATGCAAGGGACTATAGATTGGGGTCCCTTCGGTCAGGTCATGGGCAACATATGCTACCAGGGTGTACCTCACCCTATTGTAAGCTCTGTCCTCAAACTTGTTCACAATCGCTGTTTCTCTGTCAAGGCCAGCAGCTTGCTCAATCAAATTGAGAACAGTCTGATTCCGTGATTCAGATATAAAAATCTTGCAACATATCAGCCTTGAATGATTCAGCCTCTTCTTGTCCTGGTTGACAGATAAAAGCACAATTTCAATGGAGGTAGACAAAAACTTGAACTTATAAAAGTGATCACCATCCAGTAGCTTCTGCTGGACAGACACGCAAGGTTGCTCAGAGTTGAAGTTTTCGTCTTCAGCAACCTTATTTTCGCTCAACAGCTTATCACACCAACGATCATGCCCAAGGATCAACCCACCCATGAATCACCACCATCAAGCCAATAAATAAAACATGCCGAAACATGAAACTTCGATTTCCAAGAATCTAAAGACTTGATGACCACAAAAAGAGTGACAAGTAGTGTAGTAGCTTGTATGCTGGAATTCAAGGGGAAAGGAGGGGTCTGCACATACCTTGCAGTTGGTGTCGGAATCCATGCTGTTCCGATCCTGGCGCGGGTCCGGAGACTTTCTACTCATTGAGAGTCGGATGAATGGCAGTTATGATGAAGGTTTTAAGATGAGAAGTCACAAGGCCCATCTGTCCCCCCCACTGTATTTATATAGCATTAAATATTATTATGTGTGATCCTTGGCATCATCTCAAATGCAGTGACTCCAGAAGCAGACACCATTGATGAGTCATTCATACCGGAGGAGATATCAAAACGACCCAGCAAAGCAACAGATGGCCAAACGTTCAAAAACTGCCTGACCACTGACAGGCTCATGATATAAAACTGGGAACAGTTAGAAAACAAAATATGTGTGATCAACAAAGTGGAGTAATTCTTTAAACAAATATGCAGGAAAAAAGCTAAATGGATTGCGTGACTTCATCTTTTCCATAGGCAGAGCCCACGGATTCAAGTCAGAAAGATTTGTGGAAGTGTAGACGTGTTGGGCAGGTCGGTGAGGATGATGATAAAAGCAGTAAGTGATTATCACAAACATACTACAGTAGTTGAGTAATATAAGTGTTACCCAAAATTATGCAAGCTTATGACTAATCAACCAAAAGTATACCAACCAGTATGAGTCCAGGACAGATTCAATTATTGATCTTCCTTCCATACACGAGAAGGAGATATTGCACGCAAGGACAAGACCCAAGGCAATAATAATAATGAAGTGTGAGCATAGCATAGGCATACTAATGAAAATCCAAAAAGATACACACGGCACGTGAATCCTCACATAAAAAAGGGACTACTGCAATTGAAGCTACTGCCAGAATGTTATCTACAGAGAGTGGAGGCCTACTTTTGTTTCACCTGGGAAAATTGTTCAATTTAAGAATAAATGGCTTATGATAAATCCTGGGTCTCATGCCTTAACCCAGTCACATACTGCGCATACTGTGGCAACTACCAGCCCATGAAGTACTCTAACCTCAAATATGTGAATGCTGCTAGTAAATGAAATGCTGAATTTGAGTTGCTATGGTAAAGTTGTTACTACTCCAGAACCTCATTTAGTAACATCACAAGGCATCAAGAGAATTTAATGACTTGTACATGAATATCTCAATAATTGAGATGCACCTTCAAGATACTATAACAAAAAGATAGATAACTAGGTGTCCAACCATTTCTTCTACAATGTCCAGTCTTGCATCCAACAATATTATTAAACTGCCTATCAATATAAACAATCTTCATAATGCGTTGCAAAGATATGATCTTGACAGAAAATACTTTTGCTGGACGGTTATTAGCTACGGACGGAGTGGGAATAAAATGTGCATCTATCTGAACCAATCCGGTATATCAAGCAGCTACTATGGTGGCCAGTGCAGTTCCAGCAGCTCAATTAGGATAACCATCTAGCACAAAAGGCGCATGGGAAATAACAGCATTATGTGGAAATTGAAGATTTACAAAAGCTTTAGTGGCACTTTCATCTGCCAGGTTCCTAGTACCGCTGCCAGGATATCGAAGGGGCGTTGAATCTAGAAGCATAGGCCCACTTTCAGAGTGTAAACCAGACTAGCACATGAGACACTTAAATTATAACTGACTGGCAAGCGGTGCTGAAATGCCTCTTGGACATCCCTCAGCGCAAGCAGCATATGACGAATTAACATAAAAAAGATCTACATAAAACTTGCATCCTAGTAATACTTCAAAACCAAGAAAGAACCGAAAAATATTACTTTTCACCAACGACTTGAACTAGGGAGGTCAAGCAGAAAGGTTTATCACTGGATCAAAGGCACCCAGTTCAAATAGCGGAGATCATAGTAACCAGAACTTGAACCACATTTCACACTAGCAAGTTTGGCGAACAGAGACCAATTAAACACCGAATGGTCTCATCGCTAGCAACCATACATCTGTGTCTCAGGTATAAATTTCCATAGAGGAGTCTACATTGGCAAAATGAAACCTTTGGCAAAATTCAGGCGGCAATGCATCTCTTGTAACATAACTTTGTGCTGTATCAATTTCAAATTGAGAACAAGGCCTAAGCAACAAACTTCAGAAGGCAACATCCTGAGATGAAGACATGGGATAGCCTATGTAGTCCAATTTCACACCCAACGTGACGCAAATCCTCTTAAACTGCAGCCTCAAGGATTCCATTATATCCTGCGCGCTTTCGTCCTCAGGATCCATAAGCGGATACCTGCCTATCAAATTCTCCATGGTCTGAATGCTCTTCCTGACTCTGGGAGAGAATAGCTCGGGTTGGATCGCAATGGCAGAGTCCCATATGTCGACGCAGCCTTTGTAAAACCCTAATTCTTCACCGACCCGGAAGCCGTGCTGGAGGCCTACTTGCCAGGCTTCATCTTTGCCCGAGACAAGGCCGTCCTTGTAGCCGAGGTCGTAGCCTTCCTTGATGTGGAATTGCTCCAGGTTCACCGACGAATCGAACATGTCCTCACCCATCCGAGCCGCACGATTTGATTTTGACCGATCACTCTCTGCTTCACACAGTTGAGAATATTTGATGCTTGATTTATTTATTTTTTTCCTTAAACATGCCTTTGTGATGAACGCAACCACTATTGTTTTTTTTTTTTTTTGTTTTTTTTAAAGGGGTGTTTTTCATTAATAGAAGAGAAATTTATAAAAAAAATGAGGACAAAAACTTGTTGAACTACTTACATAAGTTCCAATCGGCTCCAAATTCATTAAAAATAGTATTTTACGTGCTGCGAACTCTTCTAATTATCGTTCATTTTTATCCAGATTCGTCCAGATGTTGCCAGGTGTCCACTTTCGGTGCGCGACACGTGTTCAAAAGGGCAAAAACGTCTGAAGATTGATGCATTTTCGTACATACATGGATACGTGTCACACATGCAGACATGACACCTCAGCGCTCTCCCTCTTCTATTTATCTTTATTTCAATTTCACTCAACTCAATTTATCTAATTACACGGAAATTTTTGAAAAAAAAAATTCATAATTAAATGTAAAACTATTATAAGCTTCAATTCAAAATCCGTATTGAATAAGTTTTCGATACATTTTCGAAAAAAGTACATCAATTGAAAATGCATAGTTCATTGACTGAATTATAACTCATTCAATATACTTTGAGCCTTCAAATGAATTTTGCACATTCAATGAACTATGAAGTAGATAATCAATGTACTTTCCGTATTTCAATCTATGTGCTTTAAAATAAAAAATTATTAAAATATGAACAAAAAATAGTCAAAATAGATCTTAATTTAAAGTTTGTAATTTTCTAAAAATAATTTTGATTTTAATTTATGAAAATAAATCAATTTAAATAGATAAATCACTTTTTAAAACTAAAATTAATATAATGGGTTTTGTACAGGAGAGAGAGGGGGTGTGTGATATGTGGCGCGTTCTGATTGACTGAAAAAAGAAGATAGTAGGCCACGTGGCGCATCCTGATTGGCAGAAATGTGTGTGAGTGCAATAAAAACGAGATAGTGGGACATGTGTCAGTCGACGACTGATTTAAAAGGGATGTAGTGAGACACGTGGCGCAACATCATTTGTCGCTACCCAAAAGTTTAAAATACCCCTCCCCTAAAAAATGCACTCAGATCATTTTCATTCGTCCGATCTGGAAATGGACGGAGATTAGAAGGGGTTCGCAGCACGTAACAATTAATGGGTGTTCTCATTTGAACCCCCTAAGTTCCAACCTGACCTATCTAAAAATACAAAGAATAAGCTAAACTAGAAGATAATTTAGGTGAATTTCCCAAGACCAGCTTGAGTCAAAGCATAAGGACTTGATGTTGCTGAGCTTAAAAATACCATTCCATCTTGTAGACGGGATGATCTTGGATCTGCTAAAAGAAATATTTTTGAATATGTGCTTATTCCAGGTCTTCCAAATATAGTGTAAGCAAGCTGTTAAGTAGCAGAAACTGATAACTTTCAGCTCTGAGGATGCAAAACTATAATTCTGGCTTCAAAAATTAGATGGTCCCAAGAATTAAACGTAACATAAGTTGGAAAAGAAAACAGAGAAACAGAGCTGCTGAGAGTAAACCAACAGTGTAGGTGCTCTGGAAAAAAATGTGATCAGCTGACTCTAAAGAAGAGTTACACAAAGGACACAAATCTTCATATAGAAGGTCAAGATAGAAGAGTTACACAAACGCAACCATTAGCGTTAGAAAAGTAAATAAGTACTCTCTAAATTAAAATTTATTAAGAGTAATATAATTATTTATGTCATAATGGGCTTTCATATTTTGAATCCATAGTTAGAAACATTTTTAAAAAATTCTTTGACTAAATAATTATTGATCCACCAATCTCCAATATTATATTGTGCAGCCAATTTTTTGTAATATTCATCTTCGAGAATGCCCTTTCAACTGTTGTCCCTGCCACCGGTTAGATCAATGATAATTTCGTTAGTAAATACATCCATGACAGATGACAGTATGTCTTTTTTCAAAAATATATTTTTAAAATAAAACTACATCAGTATAAGAAAATTTTTATGAAGAATAAAAAGCAAGACACTCGTATTCAACTCTCTTCAATAAAAAATAAAAAAATTGCGAAAAATAAATTAACTGGAATTTCGTAAGTTTCTGATCGATTTCTTCAAATCTTAACTTGAAAATAACAAAAAATGAATGAAATACGTCACTTCCCTTCTAGTGCAGCGATGGCTGTTTATTTTCCTTTTTTTGCTCGAAAACAAGTGTCACATTTCCGCTTATTTATAGAAAAAATTAAAAAATATATTATCTTGACAGGAAAAATCAAATAAAATTAGTAAATCAATAAATTTATATTTTTATTAATTATTCATACTTTTTTTTCAGTTAATGTTGATATATATATATATATATACATTAGTTGTGCACTTATATTCATTACAAAAGTAATATCATTCATCAAATAAGCATGAATATTCATTAAATAAGTTATTGTATTTATTTGATTAATATATCAAAACACATACAAATACATAAATAAACCACCTGAAAAACTTTCATGTTTATATGATGAGCTGCTAGATGGATACCTATATTTATTCGATGGATAACAACATTCATCAATTATATATTTATATTCATTAGATGGATAATTATATTCATCAATTGAATATCTACGTTCATGAGATTAATAACTATATTTATCAAATTAATATATATGTTCATCAGATGAGATGCATATATATATATATATATATATATATATATATATATATATATATATATATATATATATATATATATATATGTAACTAATGTATTAGAATAAAATTTTATTTTTTATGAGCACAACCATAAATTAAAAATTATTAAAAACAAAAAGATGAAGAATCCTAAATCAGTAGCCACACATTTTATGAGATGTCATTTTAAAATTTGCAAGGAGGGGAGAAGCATTTAACACTCATTTGATATTTATTGTGAAATGTAACAAAGATTTTTGGGTGATAATATAGAGATGAGTCAGAATTGAAAATCAGAAATAAAAAATGAAAGTAATTAAAGACAACTACAAGAATTAAAAGAAGATTGCATATTGTTGTTGCTTCTTTCAATTGAGACTTTTTTTTATAAAATAATTCATTTCTGTAACTCAATATATCAAGTAAATCTGAACAAAAAATACCCATTTTAACTTTTCAATTTTAGGTGATTCGAGTCGTCCCCGAATCATTTTACCTTTTGTATGTTTTATGTTCATTTAGGAGAAAAGTATCAAAAATGGTGCTTATAGTGAAAAGGAAGTAATTTGATGTGAAAACAAGCCGAAAAATGAAGATTTGAGAAGAAGTCAACATCTATTCGATTGAGTAAAATTCTTGAAGGGTAGACCTCCCTTGGGCCTGAATGTCACTCGACTATGTAGTATAATGAAGGAAATTCTGATCGGTCGTGTGAGGTGCATTTATCGCACCTTACACGATAGAGTAACCAAAATACAAAGGATATTACACGACCTTTTCTTCGTTGAGGTAGAAGGCATCCTTTCAATTTTATCAAATCAGTTGTGCTTCCTTTGACACAACGAGTATTAAAGCTGACTTGGTGTCAATAGCCCACGTGACATGCTTCCTCCGTCTTGTTCAGTGCACTGCACTTTTTAGCATAGTGTATCATCTTATTACAATTATAATACTGAATGTGACTCTTATCGCCGTCTCCTCCTCTTGAGCCATCCGAACCGTCCTTGCTCAGTGTGCTGCCATGCCCACCTCAATCTCGACTTCTATCGCAATTATCGCCACCTTGATCCCCGGCACCAATCTCTGGTGACTTTCCTGTACCCAAGGAGTTACCACACTCCTTCCACTGCCACGCCTTCCACTCTGCCTGAGTGAGCAAGAGCTGACCACTGTCATTGGTGCCACTAGACGTTCAACACATGCTCTCCTCATAGGCCTTTAACCGGCCTACTGTTTATTCAAATGATAGAGTTCTAAGGTCATATAATTGTTCAATGCGGATGATCATATTCACGAAGCGATTAGACATAGTATCAAATAATTTCTTAACTAAGGCATTGTTGACGCGATAAGAGAGAGTCACCAAGCTTGACACAATAAGTGATTGACTGAGTATCAAGGAACTGGGCACAACTGCCGAAAGGTCGAACCGCCAGTAAATGATGTGTCTTCTGTAATCAATCAAAAGCCGAGAACAAGCCCACTTGGATAAACGAAATTGCCCGAGCGCATGGCCAGTGGAAAATAAGTTCAAAATTTAAAGCCGCACGTGAAAGAGAACTTCATCGCGTTCGCAGCCGATAATTTTGAGCACAACCTACTACCTAGTCTAGTCTTAGTTTATTATATCAATAACTCTTCTTCTTATCAACATGACTTAATTGTACAGGCCAATAATTAAAAATTTCAAGAGCATTGGAAGGATGCATTCACAAGTACATATGGTCAGCATGGATTTAACAAAGCCAAATCTAAAGTGCCGCCCAATGAAGAAATACGGCAAAAAGATATGCGGACTGCACTTGAGTCACCAAACAATGGTTCTCCTTCGACATTAAAGGCACATCTTATGAGGGAATTTATTATAATTTATATAATCATAGAAAATGTTTGTGACCCATACCGAAATTTGATATCTTGTAAGAGTAAGTGCAAGGGCAACAAGGTCAGTCCAGAGTTAAAAGACATTCAGTTGGGCAGGCCACCATGATCGGTATGAGAGGTATCGTCGAGCCTAAGATGTTAAAGAAGGGCGCTTGCCAAGAGGCAACTCGATTTTACTTTCTGTTTTTTTAATTTATCTTAGTTATTTTTAGTTGTTATTTTGATAACCCACTAACACTAAGTTTTTATGAGTTCTCTACACTACGAAAAAGTTTTAGTGTAAGGTGGTTAGAGAAAAATCATAAAAAAATGTGAAGGTGCATGAGAAAGCCGTGCACAAGTCAAGCAACTGCTGCGCGCACTGCTAAGACTACTTAGCACACATGACTTCACAAAAGATCATGTGCAAGGAAGAAGTCATCATGCACGTGATCAAGTCAGTCTGCACATGGTGAGGAGGATTAGTTCAATTTAAATGACTTCTAAATTATTTCTTTCCTTATTTTATTCCTCATTACTTTGACTCAATCTCACAACACGCTAATCAAAAATTTTAAAAAATCTAAGCTTTGCTAGATGTTTGCTGTTTCGTTCAAGTGATTTTATTTCATGTATAATTTAATAATTTTTTGTATTTTGGTCATATGACTCAGTTTGAAATCTTGGAAAACTTTAAAAAAACCTTGCTAGACCATGTTGATGCTTGGATTGAGGCAATCTCTATTTATTTTGTCTTTGTGTGACTTAGTTTGAGTATTGCGTATGAGTTCATATTTCGAAAAATATTTTTTAAAATTGTGTTATATGGGTGATCTATCTTCTCTTACAAAGTTTGAGTATTGCGTATGAGTTCATATTTTGAAAAATATTTTTTAAAATTGTGTTATATGGGTGATCTATCTTCTCTTAAAAACATGACTTATAAAAAAACTTTTGATCAAAGGTTAGAAAACATTAGAGAGTAAAAGCTTCAAAAAGAATCTTAAAAAAATAGATAAGACATGTTTGATAGAGAGTAGTGAGAAAATCTTGCATTTTCACAATACCTATAAAGTTTAAATTTTCAAGCTCCTCTTAATATGAGCTTGTGTCCTAAGTCACTGGTTGATATCCCACTAATATGGAGCAAAAGCACGGTTTGAGTGACCATCTATTCTCAGTTTGGTATAGGGTAGGCAATATTTATGCATAACTTGTAAGACATGCTCGTTCCATGTTCATATCTTTGAATGCCCTGGGTTTTATTGCTTACTCAAGAATGATCAAGGGTTAGTGTGAGATATTTGATCAGACCAAATTATTCGGTCTCATTTAATGCCAATATAATTTTGAGTGTTATTTAATGGTTTTAGCTATTTTTGTCGAGCTATTTTCAAGTCTTAATGCGAAAACATGCTAAAAAGGGTAGTTTTATAGTGAAATTGGATAAAAGAAGAAAATCAGACAGAAGACAGCAGTTAGTCGAGTGTAAGAGCCGTGTGCAATGGTTCACTGCCACGCGTGGAGAGGACTGACACATCTCACATAGAGAAAGGAAGGAATAAGATAACGTGTTCATTGGCCGCGCTCAATAGCCGTGCGCCTGACACTTTAGTGGCACGTGCATGCGATGAACGATAATTTCTAAATCCGATTCTAATTTATGTAAGCCATTAAGTCCTGACTTCTATCATAATCTCCTGACGATATACATCAGAGATCATCACCAATTTGTAGATTGATTAGCTAAGTCACGCTTATACAAAGAGAGTTTAAGAGGGCTTAAAAGAACATCTTCGGACAATCTTTGATTAATGACAAGTGCGTGCGTGCTTTAGGGTGCAGTTCTAATATGCAACATGACGATCTTCAAGAAGCAGTGGAGAGTAGCAAGGAATTTTATCCTAGCATAGATTTGAGTCAAATATTAAGGATTGTTCCTACCTCTTTACTCATGTCTATGTCTATGACTCCTAGTGGCTGAATATCTTGTGTGGTTCAAGTGTTGTAAACTTATGATGATTATTGTGAGATAGTTTGTGATTATAAATTCTATCTACGATGATATGTTTAATGTGCTTAAATTGAATGATAGCGTTATTACAGGACAAAATCTTAATGAATGTTGTGCGTTGTTGCATGAACTCTGGGCATTGATTTGTTTATGAGGGCGTGAGCCAATACCAATTAAAGGAGTAGCATATGAAACAATTATATCCGAAGTTTGCGTGAACTAAATAGTTAAAGTGAATTCTCTAACATAGTATCTCAAGTATGTATGATCATGTTGTTAGGCTGGCAACCTACTAGAAGCATGTTAGACATAAGATTCATATCATTAGTTAAAAGATATGATGAATGTAGATTAGGAGTAATTGTATATGGCTAGTCGCATGATTATGGATGATAAGTGTGTATATGTTTAGTGAATTCAACTCATAAATATGATTTCATCTTTAGCATCAATGATAAACAATCTCACCAATCAAGCTACCTGAACTACATGCTTATCTCACTGACATCTTTACTTTACGTGCACATCAATCTTTTCAGTCAAAAACCCCATTAATTTGAGTCTTTTAATTATCACTTTATCTTGTTATTAATTGCGTAGGCACTCAGTCTTTGTGATTCAACTTTGACTTACTACATGCTAATAAGGAAGGTAATAATAAATTTAATTATTAGAACACCTCAACGACAAGTCTTATCAATCACATAAGAAGTATATTCGCAGAAAGGGGCACATATTTTGCTATCACAATAATTGAGCGAGTAAGGAAATTCATTTAAACAAAACATATATTTTATTAATATCGTATGAGCTTACACAATAAATAGCCATTAGAGCATACCTATGTATAGACTTGGGACTCGAAGGGGTATGTTATCTAAGTGGAGTAGTCCAACTACAATACTGGATTATCTACTCTCCCGTAAATAGCTAATGAGACATTTTCATTTCCTGCAAGATGAAACATGACTTCAATTTGTGCTAACATATAAAATATTGAAAATAAAGGGTCATAGGCATAACAATTTCATGAACTATTTGGTTTGTGACACCTAGCAACAACTCATTCGGTGGCCTCAAATATGATCGTAAAGTGATCGAATTTGTTATTTTTTTTCACAATGTTTGACGCCATTTTTGCAGCCAATTTTTTGCTAAGAAATGACTTCACTTTATAGCATTGTATGATGTAAATTATGATAGTTAGTAGCTATAATACTAGTTATATCTAATCATATTTCAATCTAAATGAATATGATATTGATTAACGTAGTTGTGTTTGTGATAAATAGGTAAGATGACACCCAAGGCCAACCTATCTTGTATATAAACAACCTCCTTTCTAATGTTAGAAAACTAAATAGGTAAATAACTAATATTATAACACTTAGATAATCCCACAACTTCTCGTGTTCGACCTGGACTTTCCTTTACTAAATTTTATTTGACTGTAGCAAACAAAAAAAATAATTCTTTGACGCTATATTGGGTTAACAATACAGCTCTTTTATTCATCTATGTACTTTTTTTAAGATCTTGATTTGATTTGACAGTTGCTCAAATTGGGCACACCAGCCTTGGAGCTCAGTAATCCGCTCATCTGGTTTCATGGTTGACACTGTCATGTAATCTTGCTTTGAATACCAATTGGCAAGAGCTAGCTCTCAAACTGGTACGTGCAGTACTCGTTTGCTCACACAAGAGTCAACAAGTTAGTCTTTATCGCTATACTCAGTTTATTTTTAAGGCAACTATAAGTAGTATATTCACTTAAAGGGGCATAAATTTCGTTATCATTTAAATTGAGTGAGTAATAATATTCATATAAAGGAAATATACATTTTATTGATATCGCACAAGCTCACACAATAAATAGCCATGGGAGCACACCTATGTACAGATTAGGGATTGGAAGGGACGTATTCTATCCAAGTGGAGTAGACTAAATACAACGATGAACCATTCATTCCCCCATAACAAGCTAATGAGATATTATTAATGTCTGTGTGAAGAAGCATGACTATGACTTGTACTAACACACTAAGTATTAAAAGTAAAGGGTCATAGGAATAATGATGTCACGGACGGGTTTAGTGTGTGATACTTAACAATAATAATCTTTCATTGGCCTCAAATATGACCATAAACGAGAACAACGACAGATAAACGTTGTTTGACAACTTCATTTTCGTCTGACACAGTAGAGCTAAAAACTTTTTCTCCCTTTGCAGAGTCCAATACTCATTATACTAGTAAAAACGTGCATCGGCATCAAAATCATTCATTATATGATATTGTATTTTTCTAATGATTCCAGCTGTATCTTAATCAGCACTGATGATGAATATATATTTTTCCTTGTGCATAATTTAATCCTTCAGATTGCAGAAGTTATATTATTAACAAACTTGATGCCGCAGCCCACAGTGCGCATTGCGTATTTAAAGAGGAGGTGGACCAAACAATAATTTGACAAGGTGATACTTAGCCACCTTCTTCTCGTTGAGCCATTTTCTGAGCTTCAAAACAATCATGGAACTGGATCTTCTTTCTTTTCCAGTGTTTTCTACTTTCGTTGTTTCCGTCTTGTTCATTTTGACGCTGTGGAAGATTTCAAAGTGCAGCAGTCCAAATTTACCACCTCAGCCATGGAAGCTACCATTTATTGGGAACCTACACCAGCTTGCGAGCTCTCCACCACACATAGCTTTGAGAGACCTTGCGGTGAAATACGGGCCCTTGATGCACCTACAACTCGGGGAAGTTCCAACAGTGGTTGTATCTTCCCCAGATATGGCAAAAGAGGTGATGAAAATTCATGATCTCATCTTTGCTTCAAGGCCCCCTATTATCGGGACCAGGATCATATCTTATGATTCTAAGAATATGTCCTTTGCTCCTTATGGCGACTATTGGAGGCAGTTGCGAAAGATCTTTACCTTGGAACTTCTAAGTGCGAAGCGGGTGGCTTCTTTTAATCCCATCAGGGAAGAAGAGATGGGAAATCTAATCAAATTCATTTCCTCAAGAGCAGGAAAGTCAATAAATCTTTCACTCAAGACTTCCTTGATGATGCATGATATCATAACAAGAGCAACATTTGGCAAGACTATGAAAGATGCTCAACTCTTTTTATCTATTGTTTCCAAGGTTGTCAAGCTTGCTGCAGGGTTCAGTGTTGGAGACATTTTCCCTTCTCTTCCATTTCTGCATGTCATAAGCGGCGTGAAGCCTGAACTGGAGGCTTATCATAAGGACATAGACAAAATTCTAGAGAGCGTCATATGCGAACACGGGATGACTCATGACCTGCTACATGCTCTCAAAACATTCCAACAGGATCCTGAGTATCATTTGACTTCCGACCATGTCAAAGCAGTTCTTCTGGTTTGTAGAGCAACAGTATCCGTTGCATGATTATTGTGTGATGGTTCAGATTCGTATTGACTACTTATTCTTTCTTATGGTTTCAGGATATTCTGATAGCAGGGAGCGAGACAGCAGGGACAATTATCCATTGGGCAATGGCAGAACTGATGAAGAACCCAACAATTTTGGAGAAGGTGCAATCTGAAGTTAGGCAGATGTTTAACCAACAGGGTGTAGTTGATGAATCCCAGCTGCACAGACTCAAATATTTGAATTTGGTTATCAAAGAGGTGTTACGGCTGCACCCTCCTGCTCCTTTATTACTCCCGCGGTTAAATAGTGAAACATGTGTGATTAATGGCTATGAAATTCCTGCCAAAACTAAACTCATTGTCAATGCTTGGGCCATTGGAAGAGATCCCAACTCTTGGGTTGACCCAGATGAGTTCCAGCCAGAGAGGTTTGATGGCAGTTCAGTGCAGTTTCTGGGGAACGACTTCGAATATATCCCATTTGGAGCTGGGAGGAGGATGTGTCCGGGCATAACTTTTGGTATGGCCAACGTTGAGTCATTCCTTGCAAATATTCTGTTCCACTTCGACTGGAAGCTGCCAAATGGAATGCAAGCAAATGAACTCGACATGACTAAATCTTTCGGAGCAGCACTGACAAGGAAAGAAGAACTGCACGTAGTCCCACTCGTGTATGAGAGATCATCATTGGCTAATAACTAATATATAAGAAACATGCGTGGCTGGGAGTTGTGCCAGGTGAAGCCTTGAACTTCTCTATTTGTCAGCTTTTAGTCATGAGTTCCTGTTTAGCTACTCTCTGCCACATACTGGAAAATGTAAAAGGTTGTGATATCTTTCTTCTGTCTGGTACAAGACATGCTTTCATATTATCATGTGGTCATTTTCAGTTTTACAAAGGACTTCTCCAGTACCCACATCTGATGGATAATTATTGTGTTTTAAACAACTTTTATTTGATACCCTGTTATGTTCTCCAGTACCCACATCTTTGGCACTGTCTGCGCCGGGTTCATTATTTTTTTCTCATTTGATTAATATTATCAACACCGAAGCCAAACCTAAACCTGCAAATGAACAGGTAGGAGGCATCCTGATTGATATGCTGCCACTAACAGGAAGGGTTCTTAAGTATGTCTGCTGACTTTGCGAACACCAATAGGTTAGTACATTATATATTCAGGTTCAGACTATTGAGGCTTCCTTCCTCATCAGTTGGAAATTGTGGAGTTTTTTTTTCGTTTGGCCTCCCTTCAACAAATTTTATCGAAAATAGCCCTACATGAGAAAAGTTTTCTGAAATGACCTTCTTTTAGGGAGCCGTTGTTTGAAACGGCGGTTGGGTTAAGGCGAGCCGCTGTTTCAAACAGCGGTTCGACTGATCTGCTGACTGGGACGAACCGCTGTTTGAAACAGCGGCTCGCCTTAACCCAACCGCCGTTTCAAATAGCGGCTGGTCTAAGGCCAACCGCTGTTTGAAACAGCGGTTGGAGTGGGCTCGCTCTCTGAACATTTTGGGCACTTTCAGCCGCTGTTTCAAACAACGACTGAGATGGAAAATGTCGTTATGTGAGAAATATTGAGTTCCATGAGTCCTCATTTGTAGGGCTACGTTAACTTACGTTGTTTGGATTTGTAAATAATTAGGTATTGGTTAAGGAGTTCGAAAATTAATAAAATTCAATTTAGTTGTAAGAACTCTCGAGTCAGTACTCTAGAAGTGAGGAAGACCAAATTTATAAAAAACTGAAAGTTAAATTCGATTAAGTAATTCATAAAAAAAAGAACATGTTTACATAAAAATGGTAGACAGTTCGATGACTGCAACAACTAAGTATGAGGAGTCCACGGGCCTTTTGTTACCCTGACGCGCTTTGACTGTCTTCGTTCTTCCTGTGTGATCTGCGTGACCTGTGATGGACCCACACCCTGATCTCCATCATCTCCATCGTCATCGAACTCACTGTCTGAAGATTCAGCACGAAGAGGTGAGGGTGGCAAGTCTGAGACATTTAAAGCAACAATGTTAGAAATATTTAAAGCAATGTTAGTATAATGACATGTATGTAAGTGTAACACGTACCCGCTGGCAGTGCAATATCAGCCGGGTTAACCCTCAGCCGAGCATCTTCGTTCACGGCCTGTAACTCGCTGTGGCATGTGTGGAACAGGTCGTGCACTAGCCTCTTCACATGCCAGCTGGCATCGCTTACGAAAACCTCTGCCGCTACCTTACAGCTACGCAATAACGAACGAACCTGCAAGTGCAATACGTTACATTAGTTACTATAAATATTTTACAAGTTATGAAGTACAATATATCACAATTTCATATCACTAACCAGTGTCGTGCGATCCGGTGCCGGAGGCTGGTACGTGGGCGCCTGAAATGTAGGTGGCTGAATAATGCGGCGTGTAATCCTCTCATACCAGTCGGTGTACTCTCTCAACGCACCACGCTCGTACTCGTCTGCTCCCTGCACAACATGTTGATCACGTGCATCCTACACTGCGATGGACTCCTCGTGCTCGACTCTCCAATCAAGTTTCCCTTTCTTCCGGGAAACCTGGTGCAGCTCCGTATGACCCTGTCTGGGCCTGTCAGGTATCCCGGGCTGCCACCCGAACTGGCGAGTCACGCGACTCGGGTAGTGCCACTCGACCACAGCGAAACAAATAAGGGGAACCTCGGCCGTCCATGATGTGGCTTGCTCGTTCGATCGCAAAATTCTTAAAAGCTTTTTGAACTTTTGGTCGAAGACCGGAGGTTGCTTGTCGTAGGCAATAGAACCAAGTTCGGCCTTCAATTTTTTGCAATGAACCTTGTTCATGAAATTACTTTGAAAGTGTCTAATGCACACCCTATGGTATGCTCTTGGAGGAGCCCATTCTGGCATAGACATGGCTTTCAATATACCTGCATGCCGATCAGAAATAATGCAGAGTTGATCTCTGTCGGTGACATCCATACGAATCCGCCTCATGAACCACTCCCAACTGTCATTATTTTCACTTTCCACAAAAGCATAAGCTATTGGAAGCACTTGATTTTGAGCATCTAAAGACACCGCAATTATCAACGTCCCCTTCCACTTTCCGTAAAGGTGTGTTCCGTCGACCGATAATACTGGACGGCAATGTTTGAAAGCCTCTATTGCCGGTGCGAAGGACCAAAAAACTCTATCAATGGTCACAGTTCCACCCCCAACTGGAGTAGTGCACCAGCGAACAACTGTCCCGGGATTAGACCGTTGGAGCATTTGCATGTATGCCGACAATATTTCGAACGACTCATCCCAATTGCCGAACAAGTTCTCCATTGCCTTCTGCCGTCCCTTCCATGCTTTCAAATATGAAATCTCGTATCCGTAACTCTTCTTGAGTAATTGACAATTTGAGCCGGAGAAATGCGTAAATTTTCTTTCACCGAATCCATCATCTCAAATCCTATGAAGTTTTTGTTCAGATGGACATTGTCATTTGGGATTATGTCCGATTCACATGTGTGATGTCCGTTATATACACTCACAACAAACATCAGTGATCGCTTCTTCAAATATACCCGGAAATGCCATTTACAGGTTACGCCTTCCTCACCATCCCGTCGACACTTCAAACTGAGCAACTGGGGGTTCGATTTAGCAACTCTATATTCCACACGATTTTGTATGGAATACACTTGACTTGCATGAATTGCATCTTCTTTTGTTGCGAATAATTGGCCCTTGTAGAAATCACCTTCATCGGAACTTTGGTTGGTTGCGGGCGAGATCTGTTAAGAACCTCTTTATGTTGCGAAATTTGTGGATAATTCTGGACCAATCATTTTATTTCCTTTTTTAGGTTTATTTATTATGCATTACTTATTATATAAGACTCATTAAATGTAATAGATATGGAAAGTGTAATTATGTGTTATTATATGAGACTCATTAAATGTAATATTATGAATTTTTATTCAAGTTGACATTTTGTAATTATTGCATATTCTTATCTTCTTAGTCTGGAATCGAGCAAATGCATCGCAATTGTGATTTATGCCTACCAGTGATAATTCGATTTTCAATTTGAAATTGGGTTTGTGTACATTTAGTGTTGATTTGTGATGGTGAACATGTTCACTACCAACTGATCCACCCTATATATATATATATATATATAGTAGGGATCCGGTGTAAACACATTTTTCATTGTAAATAGTGGATAATTTCTGCCCACTCATTTAAGCTTAATCCAAAGGTTAGATAAGCATGTTTTTCTAATGTTGAAACCTTTCACATGTAATAAATACAAAATAAGTATAAATATAAAAAATTAAAAATTAAAAAATTAAAAAAATTAAAAATGATGAAAAGTTCCAGTTCACGAGGTGTTCACAATACAGTTTAACAATTATGGTGAACAAATAATTCATCATTATAGTTTCTGTTCACCACCATGGTGACCATGGAAATCATCCCTCACCTTTAGGATGATTTCCATTTCTGGCAGATCAGACTTCCTAGGACTTGGGGGGTTGCTACCAAACTTGCGGACAGCAATACAAGGTAAAGTACAGCCATGATAAACAGAGCAGCAATAAGCCATCCCAACAACACATGGAGGACACTTTGAAGAACTTCGTAGGAAGCTTGACCAGTCAAAACTTTCTTTAAAGCATCAGGTGTTAATGGAAAGTACTGTACTCCAGTTATGAATTCACCAAAGCGCAAGAAAGGTACAATCAAACTTATTTCAATTGGTGTGATAACAAAATTTGCAAGCATCACACTTGGAGCATGACAAAGAGGTCCAAGTAGTGCAATGGCAACTCCACAAAGAAATATAGGGACTCCACATATCGGAAAAATACCCAAGGTGAAGCCAACGACAGCAGATAACGCTAGCTGGTCGGGTTCTGTGCCCCTGCGGAGTATCTGAATAAGCGGATCCACGACTTTGAGCTGAACCCAAGTCCAGATCTTGTTCAAAACAATCATTTTGATGAGGTGGATCCGAATCCAGCAAGCTGCTGACTTTAGGGTTTATGCTGTCTGCCTCCACCACTGCGCTTCACGCTTTTCCCATTTCATTTCAACGGAGGTGTTTTTGAATCGCGCGACAAATTTTTGACGTGGCCATTCACTGCGCCCAACGGACGGACATACCCGACCTTTTTCACCAAGGCGATTTCACCTCCTTATTCTTAAAAATTCTAAAAACAAACCACAGATTGCGGCTTCCTCCCGAATCGACGACGTCATCTCATCCTTGGCGCCTCCACCGCTGAATCTGGAGCTGAGAAACGGAATGATTACGGATCTCAAGCGGTGAAAGAATGACTCAGACTCGATGAGCCTCGAAACGTGGCCGATGGCAGTGGCGGATCCAAGGGGTCACAGCTGTCCACCCAAATTTCGACCAAATATTCATATTTTAGTGTAAAAATAATATATTTTTAATTTTTGTACCCCCAATTAAGTTTAAAAATATGATATTTCTTATTTTTGTACCCCCAGTCAGCTTAAAAAAAAAATTATACTCTCAATTAAACTTAAAAATATTATATTTTTTATTTTTATACCTCATTCAATTTTAAAAAAAAATTTCGTACCCCCAAATTAAAATTTGTGGCTCCGCCACTGGATGGCACCGACATCGGAGAAGTCAGCCGAGAATTTGGAAAAGGGAGAAGAGGATGAGGACGATAAGGTGGAAGCCGGGGGCAGTGAAGCACGGGCAGGGGAGGGAGTTGTCGCAGTCGGAACAGAGGCTTCTGTGGCGGTCACGGAGGCAGACCGGGTAGACTCCGCTACGGTGCCGCCGGGATGGATGCTTGTCCGAGAAGGAGGTGGGACAGACTTCCCTCAAACACGAGAAATTAGGGTTTTAGGAAGCATACCTTGGGCAGGGGAGGGAGTTGGCACAGTTGGGAAAAGACTTATTACAGTCATTAGACCTAATTAAATGAAAGGCTGTTATGAGTCAACTATTACAATGAAATTATCATTTATATTTGATCCCTTGTCTATATATATAAATATAGGAGACGGATCAGGTGAAAATCAGTTTGGATATGTAAACTAAGAATCATCTGTGACCGTTAGATTAATCATATGTAGACGTTTGAGATTAAACAGAACTTTATCCATTTTAATAAATAGCATAATAATAGATAGGAGAGAGATTGTGTTGGATTTAAATTCCACTTTTCTAGCAATTTATTTTTATCTCCTAAAATCAGGGACTTCTATCTTATTATTGAACTAATTTTTTCGTCATAATTTTTGTTGTTATTTAAAATAAAAAAACAAACGTCCTTTTTTTTTTAAGAATTTGGTGCACATTTCAATCTCGATGCATTTTATGATGTTTGGTGCACAATTCAGTGCCAGTGCATGGTTTGATTTTTTTGTTATTTTGGTGAATGTATCTTTTTGATTGAATGTGCACTTATAATTTCATGGTGAAGTTTTTCTAAATTTAAGATAGTTCATTATTTAAAAATTTTAAATGCCTCTAATTGGTGCATAAACCCATGGAGCGGGGCATTTAATAATTTGGTGTAAAAATGTGCACCAAATTTACTCATGAATTTTACATTATAATAATGGTGCACACATAGATTTCATCCATATAAAAATGTGAATTGTAGCATTAAAAATGTGTACCAAAAAATTATTTGTGCACCATTAAAAAAATTCACCCGATCTTGATTTACACCATTGAATCAAGAAAAATCATGCACTATTATGGATCTTCTCTTACGGTTGAAGGCGAAATGGGTGCATGGTCAGCGATTAGGCACATCGATTGTGATGAAATTAAGATGATTTCGAGCAGTCGTCTGTTGTGTGAGAGGCACTCTCGATTTAGACATGACGTAACCACGAATGAATATGTGCACCACTAGTGCACAAAATTAGAAAACAATGCACCATGAAATCAAAAAAATGCATTTGCATCAATATAATTAAAAAATAATATATTTGATCAATATTTAAACAGTACAAAAGTAATTAACCATGAAATCAAAAAATCACATCCGTAAAGTGCGAATAAAAATTTATATGGATTAAAAGAACATATCAATGTGCACCAACGAGAGTATATCCGAACCGTTGCATCTTGCTACGGAAGGTGACATTATTTGTCCCTGCGGCGGCGCTGGCTAGTGCGTTCACGACACTTATTATCTTCTTGAAGAGCCTGCGGGTGCATAGGCTTTGAGATATTTTATCAAACAGTTGACGTGCATAAAAATATCAAAAAGAGAGAAGGATGGACTCCTAAATAAATGCAGCACTACAATAGATCTTGCGCTGAATTGAGTTTATTGCTTCTGAAATTTGAAGATGCGACAAGCAGGATGGGGAGGGCTGCAAAACGTATCGGGTCGCTGTTGAAGATCAGTGGAGAACTTGCCGGAGATTAGATCGATGCAGTTTGGAAAGATCGGCTACTGGATGTGTTTTGATAAGTGAGATATGAATGAAATAAAGTGATAGGAAAGAGAAAAATAGAAAGTAAAAGTAGAAAGCGTTTTGATATTTAGTTACCTAAAATAAGGGGATTAATTAAAATTTAAAATTTTGATTAAAAATGTATTTAATCTTAACCGTCGAATGAGTACAGATCAAAGGATATTATCAGTTCACAGTTTACATATCCAAATCGGTTTTCATTTGATCCACTCCCTATAAATATATAACCATCTCTATTTGGTTAATTGTAAATCAACTAGCATGTAGAAGAAAGTTGAGTCTTATTAATGATTTATTTATGTTTGTATGAAAACTGGTTTCATCTCAAAATTCGTTTCGTGAGTGAAAAAAAGAAAAAAAGTTAAATGAAATGTTTTGATCAATGGTGGAATGGCTTCATGTCATTTTTTCCGACATATATAAGTCAAAACATCACTGAAACTTGTTGAAGCATCTATGTCAGTCTTGGATGGGTTCTCATGGATGAGGCGTTAAGGAAGGTATCCTCAAATACAACTAACAACATACACTTACAAAATCTAATGTTAAACCGATCTGGTCTGCGTACTTGTCGAGGGTCTCCTCCTTTTACATTCACAAAGCGTCAAAGTCATTTTTGAACATCTGCAACCGTGCCTTTTTAACCGATCTACTCTAATGAATCTCATTTTGAGGCAATCACAAACCTCATTCACCAACTTCTTAGTTGCCACTTGCATGAGGAGATCCTCTGAGAGAACTTGGAAAAGATGCGACCTTGCCTTCTTATCTTCTTTGTGTCGACGGCTCACCTTTAGCAGGTTCGATTGCCTCCCAGATGCTTTGATCTTCTATCACGACTAAACGTAGGACCAGTATCTCGCTACCAGAGATATATGACGAAACACTACTAGCTCACACTTAATTAAGAAAGATGAGAAGGAATTGTTGCTATTGTTATGTTTTTAATGAGAGCAAAATAGCCATATTTATACTGTACATAAAAACTAAAAACGGAAACCAACAATAATTAAGTATATCCTACAAATATTGGATCTCAACCCAAATGAAACTAAATATTCTAAATCTTTCTAAAATTGAAGATTATTTTTTAAAATATTCCAATGAATAATATTAATATGCATCTCCTGAGAATATCCATGGAATCTTCAACTAATTAAGTCACTCCAAGGATAAAATCCAACAAGCAGTAATTAAAGTTGTCACATTTAATAAAATTATACCCTCTATTACCACGCTTCTTACTGAGAAGCGGTTGTAATATGTGGTGACCTATTACCACCATTCTTACTTTGAAGCGTGATAAGCGTGGTAATAGGTGTAAGCTATTATCACGTTTTTTTTGAAGCGTGGTAATAGATGGTGCATCTATTACCTCGTTTGGTACTCAGGCTATTTAGGATGCTTGCATTTATCACGCTTCCCAAACGTGGTAAATGCCTTTAAATAAGTGTGGTAAAAAACCATAATCTGTAGTACTTCATTTTGTTCTCTTACGTTGTATAAATTTGAGAATCATAATCAATATTCAATACTCAAAATAAAATTTGAAGTAACAAATGACTACATTTTTATTTAAATTAGATAATTTAGTAAAAATATAAATATTTTTATGTATATTTATTGTTGAAAATTTTATGTTTTTCCATCTTGTTTGAGGGCCTAAATATGAATCAAATAACTGATTCAAATTATTTATATGAATTATAAAATAACCAAAAATGACATTACTATCATTTTGATATAAGAATATTAAAGAATGAGTTATTTTTCTGGCATAAATATTATTTAGGGAAAAAAAGCCGGGAACTATCAATACTTACTCAATTGCAGTTCGAATTACCACGATTTCCAAAAAAGGTGCGATAAAAAAAATGACTGATTTTCTAAAATAAAATTTACTGTTATACGCATATTATCACAAGACTTAGATTCGTGGGTGAAAATTACGTCGTCTAACAATCAAAATACATACCATCATTTTCCGCACATAAACAAAACGACATCTTTTCATACTCAATCATCCACAATCTTTAATAAATTTAATAAGATCAAACAAATTGATCTTATGCATCATTAAAAATCAGTTTAATTTTTTCTTCATCGCACCCTTTTTGAAAATTGAGATAATTGAGACCGTAATTGGCTAAGTGCTGATAGTTCAAAGTCTATATTATTATAAGGGGTCTACTTTTTATCTTGTTCACACCCCTCAAAATTTCAAGACTGGGAATGTCTAAGCCTCACACTACCAGAATTTAACAATTTTGAGGATTAACATTATCGAGGGTGAGGCAGCCCGAAAAATAACTTTCGGATGCGTACCAGACACTTCCACGGTCAGTAACGGGCTGAATTTGGGTGACGGATCTGTGCAGGACTTGTTTCGGATCGACGGCGGATATTTTTTGGGTTTTATTTTTCGGACGTACCGTGCAGCGAACTCGGGCGAAAAGCCTTTGGGTGTGTTTCGAACTTATTCTAGACAAATATCGGGGATCAATTTAAATTTTATATTGATTAAAAATTTTTCGGACAATTTTCAAATATCTTTCGGTGTATTAATTTCCGGTTTAGTTTTTGAATTTTTCGGTTTTTTCAAATCTTCGGTATTTATTCGGCTTTTGTGTCGGTTGTTTCGGGTATTTTTCAGTTTTGTAATAAAAAAATTTGTATTCTTTTTCGGACTAATGTCGGTTTTTTTTGGACATTTTTTCGGACTGTAATAAATTTTTTATTTCTCATTTTTCGGACTATTTTCTATCTATTTTCGACTATTTTTGGTTTTTTGATAAATAATTTTGGGATCAGTCTCTCGTTTTTTCGGACCATTATATGGATTTTTCGGTTTTTTGTCGGCAATTTTTTGGATTTTTGAGTAAATATTTTTTATTCGGTTTAAGTTAATAACTTATCGGATTTTTCGGTTTTGGTTCGGCTATTTTTCAGTTTTGTAATAAAATTTTTTTATTCTTTTTTGGACTAATGTCGGTTTATTTTAGACATTTTTTCGGACTTTGTAATAAATTTTTTATTTCTCATTTTTCGGACTATTTTTTGTTTGGTTTTGGACTATTTTCGGTTTTTTGATAAATACTTTTCGGATCTTTTTCTCATTTTTTCGGACCATTATATGGATTTTTCAATTTTTTTTCGGCAACTTTTCAGATTTTTGAGTAAATTTTTTTATTCGGTTTAAGTCTATTAACTTTTTTTTTATTTTTTGGTAACTTATCGGATTTTTCTATTTTGGTTCGGCTATTTTTCAAGTTTGTAAATAAATATTTTTTACTTTTTTTGTTTTTTCGGTAACGTATCAGATCTGTTGGAGAATTTTGGTGAGGGAATCGCATGCTGTCGCATGCTGCGTGTCAAGGGGGCTGGGCATGTCAGGGGCAGGGAATCGGAATCCGCTCAGGAATCCGTCAGACATTTTTGTTGCATGCCACCCCGTGAGTCTTCGTCTTGTATGAGAGTTGTATATAAACAACCCCAACTTCTAATTCATCCGTGGATCCATCACCCCCTCTCATCACTCAACCTAACCCTTCATCTACAACAAATGTGCATCCCTTCATCTAACCCCTTCAACCATTCAGACGTCCGATGCTGTTTCGTATCATTCCGTGAAGACCTGAACCAGATTTGATCTTCGGTATTTAACGATGTTAAACTTTAAATGATACATATAAATTAAATTTGTAAATCTAAAATGGAAGATAATATAATGGTATAATTAATTATTAATTTACAATTTTTAACTTTGGAATCTACACAAAATTAACAGTCTCACACCTCATTATATAACCCCGATTAATCCTTAAAGGTGGATTACACACCCTAAAAAAACCCCTTCAAAAGTCCGAAAATTGTCCGAAATAATCCGTCAATTAACTCCCCTAAAACTCCTCCCATGATCCGAAAATTGCCCTAAATGTGGACTATGTATTTAACATGCACATTCGAAAGAGATGTGGAATTGGTCCGAAAACTTTTCGAAAATAAGTCCCCTACTAGTCCCCAACAGATCCGAAAATTTTGAACCCGAAAAAAGCCCCCCACGGTCCTCTATTTGTATGGTATTTTTATCCCATCCCGAGAAAACCGAAACAAATCCGATACCGAATCCGCAAATTAATTTTTCGGATTGTTTTGAGGGTGGTTTTCGTGTTTGGTATTATGCCCCGAAAAATTAACTTTTTCGGATCAATACCGAACCTATTACGGTAGAAATATGATTCGCAAAATAAAAAAATTCTGGTAGTGTCATCTGACATCACATACCTTGTTACTCTGTCTCTACGACGCACACAACTGATCAACCTCAATTGTAAAAGAGCAAGAAAACCTATCATAGGAATAATCCAATGAAACTAGAAATTTTCAGACATAATATTTTATAGCTATGCATCGAATTCTACTTCCGTAACAGTGTGATTAGAGAATATTGAGTCGGAAAAGTCCTATGAAGACAAGAGCCACTTGGGTAAGGCCATAAAGTTGAGATTTTGAGAAAGAGAGTTGGTCGAGGAGGGAGGAGATGATATAACATATAGGCGAAAACCTACTTTGTGAAAATGACGTAAAATTCATACGCAAAGATGAGTCGTGGACTTGCAACTTTACTGTTTTTTAATAAAGATGAAAAAATGACACCTTACTGTTTTTTTTTTTAAAGGGGATCGATAGTGGTTCGGGGAAGTGGCCGCACAACCCCTCCACGCGGTTCAAATACCCAAAATCTTGTGATTTTTGAATAACACTCAATACCACTAGGCCAACCACTCTAAATACCAAACACTTGTTAATTAACAATGATTATCAAAGCACAAGCACAACAGTCTAAATCTAAAAACATATGCCGAGCTGCACCATAACAGTGGATAATATATAGGGCCAGAAACAAACAGTAATGTTGCAAATTTCTCATCAATATAGATGCCAGATATAATGGTAATGGAACGAAAAAAATTATCTGACAAAAAAACCAAAAATGTGTTATCAACAGAGAGTTAATTTAGAGGCTTTAAGTGTTGTTTAACCATTCCAAGATACTTAGATTCGAGTTCGGTTGGAAACGCATGCACAAAATATATTGAAAGTGCGCATGAACTAAAAAAATAATGATCTAAATATCTTTTTGTGTCGTCTAACGATATTGAGATTCTGAATTCAAACCCAATTGATACTGCATCCATATGAATATATTGAAGGTGTACGTGAACTAGGGGAAAAAAAAAAAAAACCAAACATGTGTTTGCCGATACATGATGCACAGTGCTAGAGCCTTGTCCCGACATTAACTTCAATACAAACTGGGGTTGACGGGCTTGGAGTTAGTGTTGTGGGCCGGTATGATACCGCAGGAGGACTGGGGCGGTAAGTCTGGAGATTGAGAAGTCGGATCCGCAGGGCCAGGCTGGGGTGGGGCTGATGTGGGTGGTGGTGGTTTGGGGGCAGCAGCACTCGGGCAAGGGCTGCGGGAAAGTCGAGGCTTGCAGCGGCTGAAGGATTCGGGGGCTGGGACGGGAGGTGCCGGGTGCTCCATGGCTCCAGGGAGGTGGACAATGGGGTCCGGCTCCATTCGGAGTGAAGAGCCAACGGCTACTTTTTTGAAAAAAGTAGTCGTTGGGGGAACTTGGCAAAGCTGAGGAGCGTGGGCAAGCAGCTGGAGGAGTTGAGGACGAGCTTCAGAACCACTTGTCAGCCGGCGGCCCTCGCGGAAGGCGCCGCTGCAGGCTGAGGAACGGCCGCCCAACGGCTAGTTTTTTGAAAAACTAGCCGTTGGAGAGGGGAGACCAGCAGCAGTCAAGAGAAAGTGGCCGGATCCACCGGGGAGTGGGGGAGCAGGCCGAGGGGAGGGGCTGGCGGTCAGGCGACCGAGCACGAGGGGTGGCCCGCGCGGCAGGCGCCGCGACGGGCGGCAGCGTCAGAGGGAGCAATCCGGCTAGAGGAGAGAAGTTGGAGTTTCTCTCACTAGCTTCCTATTAGCTCTAGAATTCTCCTTTAGCCTTTTATTACTACAATTTCAAATGTCATTGCTATTATGAACATATAAGTTGTGTGTCATAATTTATGAACGAGATTCAATGCAACAAATTTATCCAAAGCGCAAGGCCAAGTGTCATTCAGAAATGCCTGTTAAAAGGTTCTTGACAAAAATGAGAGAATACGTGGTGGGCGTAGGCGTAGACTATTACATTTGTCATGTTCATGAGTGATAGATGTGACATTTAGAAAAGATAATAAATGATCATGATTATCTTTAGTTAAATTTATAGATAATAAAAAACATAATTGACAACTCATTTAATATCCTTATATTTCACAGACAGAGAGTATGAAATGATATTTTAGTTTCTTTATATAGACAAAACTAGATTATGTTAAAAAGAATGTGAGGGGGTTGTAGGGACCCACACGAATGCACGCCACCGTGGCTGGCTGGGCCGGACGTGTGCGGCGCCGGCTGGGCCTTTTTTTTAGAGATGGGCCCGTCAAGTCTGGTTCTTCTCTTCGGCTTCAGGCCAGCACCGTAAGCCCATTACCCAGTCGGCTATTTTGAAAGAATAGTCTCCGTTAACACTGAGGAGAAGTGGAGCCAACAGTTCTAGCGATTCCAAACATCATGGGGAGTTGCGCCCCTATGTGGAGAGATGGAGTGCAGTGGTTGCGCAGCCACCTGCTCCTCTTCTTTTGTAACCGCACAAGAGAGCTCCAGCTATAAAGAGACTCTCATTATTTGAAACTCATCCCAAAATCAATCCCTTCTCTCCTCTCTAGTGTAGTGCAAAAACCTTTATGTTGTTAACTGCTGTGTTTCTTTCCTATTCCCACAAGTCAGCGGGTGAGCTATCAAAAGAAGCTTTCAAGACGGTCTTTTTTGACGGTGCAAAGCGGAAGGACTAGCTATCGTCTTATCCATAGAGGAATCAGCAAGCATCCCGAGCTGCACCTTAGTGGAGCTGATTTTCTTCTACGGGCAACTACCCACGGTAGTAATTCGGTAAAAGAAGCATCATACTTTGGTTTCTAACTCTTATTTCTTTTATCTTGTTATATGCAGTTAGTAAAACCAGCATACAAGTACGTATATTCCCAACATAGACGGCACATTTATCACCTAATCATCAAATAAGTTCTCCTCTGAAAATTTCATTAAGTAAATAAACAAATTTGTATTTTGACTTTGAGGTGGTATGCAAATTTTGTCACTACGTCCACTTATATCATACTATTATCTGAGACCCTCAATGCACGTTCTGTATTCTAGAAACTTTGGATTGAACCAGAAGGCTATTAAGATTTTTCAGCGTAAGGTAAGCTGCATTTTTTTGATAAAGTGAATTAATCTAATATGTTATGCTAGGCATTTGATGTGCATGTCTATCTGATATAGTGAATTAATCTGTTAAGTATTCATTCATGTATACAAGCTGCGTCATATTTGCGACGTTCTATTACGCGAAAAGATAGTGCATTCTATCACATATGAATTGCATTATTTTTCTGATAATGTAAGAAATATTGCTCTATATGCAAACTAGAAAATTCACGGTGAGTTATCTCACACATAGACATGTATAAACAAATAGTTAGCCGTATGCAATAAATATAGTTTAATCATATATATGTACCAAAATTATTATAAAATGAATCCCCACCATTGTACTTGAGGGTTCCCGCTCACTGAGTAATTTTTGACTCACCCTTTCCTTTTGTTTCTTACATTTTAGACAAGTAATCAGTCAATGATCTTGGTGTTTGAGTAAATACCAGTGAGCTCTACGCACAGTGACATCTAGTGTTTAATTGTTTTAATCTAATGAAGTCAATATTTATTTATTTATATTTATTTTATCATCTCATTAGTTGTCGCTTCAATGTATTTGGGCAGATTCTTAGTGATTTAAATAGTTTAAATTTCAAATTTTATTTATATGTAGTTAGCATTTAGAAATTTAGGATTTTATTAAACGCTTAAATCTTTGGTCAAGATTGGTTTGATTAAAAATCAAACACCGACCGCGACTTACATTTTGCGGATCCTGTCAATTTATTTGTTCATTCGCAATGAAAGTGGTGTATATTTATGTTTTCAACTCACTATTTTCAGTGATACTATTCTTTATTATAAGTTTATCCAGTTTGATTGTTGTGATTATTTTTATTATATTTTACAATTAGGTTTCTATTATTTTTTAACAACACAACAAGGTGTTTTGCCTTCAACCCCCCATACAAGTCAAAGAGATAACCTTGTCCAGGCTTGAAGTGCTTCTCTTTGTTTTGAGGCCAAATACATCATTTAAGGCCCTTTGCCCAAATATAAAAAGAAAAAAAAAGATGGAATAACAGGACGCAACTAGCTCCGCTCTTTGTGAACATTACATATGTCTCCGCACATACCGGATTTGAATAAAAGAAAGAAAGGTAAGAAACTATACGTTTCTTTAGCTCAAAATCTCACTTCTCCTCTTCTACTCTAACTTGTACGAAACGAATACGGATATGGAAAATGTGAATTTTCAAAAAATCAGAATACGGATACGATGAGATACGTCAAATTTTTACTACACATATTAAATAGATTAATCATAGAAGTTACTTAGAATGATAATGAAACATAATAGTTAAAATAAAAATTAGAAACTGCAAAATCGTAAGTTCATAAATCAGGCATGCACTTACTTCTTGTTTAGAAACCGCATCATTCCATATTTTATAAAATATTTTATATTTGAATTTATGTTAGATTATAAGTAGATACTAGATAATATATATAGGTAGTTAAATTTATTCTATAAATATTATTATAAAAAAATCAAGAGATTTAAAAGGAAAAATATTTGAATTTTCAATTTATGTCAGATTGTAATCCATAGTTTAAATATTTTATATTTGAATTTATGTTAGATTATAAGTAGATACTAGATAATATATGCATGTGTTCCTGAGTTAGTTTTAGAAGAACAGGAAAATAAATTAAAAGAATATGGAAAAGATTTGGACATTGAAAAAAGGGGTTAGGGTATTGAAAACTCATTTAATTTATTTTTAATTTGAAGAGGTTTGAAGGCAAAATGAATAAAAAAAATAGAAGATATTCTAATTGCATATTCATATTCAACTTAAAATTAATATTACTTAATATCCAAACATAATTTAATAATGGATTATAATTTCATAATACAAGGTTACTGTCAAAGCAAAACAGAGTGGTTTTGATGTAATACAAGATATTTTTGGGATAAAATAAATTAATTTTAGTTTTAATAAAATTATTCAGTTTGCAAGAGACATATGCCGTTGTTGAAAATCAAAACAATGTTTTTGTTTAACTTTTTTTTTTGAAAACCGAAGAACCATACCCCTTTAGAGCAGGACGAAATTCCGAGCATCGCCTCCCCTGATGGCCCCGAGTGCTACAGGATCGAGCAGAAGTGAGTGCCCAGTTTCGAATTTAAGAACTCTTATTTTGAGTGTCTCAGTGTCAGACACCCATTCCAACTCGACTAACCCTAGGGGCTTGTTTTTAATTTTTTTTTACTTGACATGACGAGATTAGAATCTTTAATGATAATAATATATTTTTGGAAAAAACCCTAATAAGTAATAAGGATAGGTTATGAACAACCAACGCTTATACAATTGTGATCTGAAATACCACGATTTTCAAAAAGGGTGCAATGGAAAAAAAAATTGAACTGATTTTGGATGATATTTAGATCAGTTTGTTTGAATACTCAAATATAATTGATCTTATTAAATTGTTGAGAATTATTGGTGATTGTGTATGAAAAGACGTCATTTTCTTTATGTGCATAAAACGATATTATTTATTTTGATAACCAAATGACGTAATTTTCGCACAGAAATCTAAGTCTTATAATAATATTAATTTAAAAATATATTGATAAATTTTATTTTAAAAAATCAGTCATATTTTTTTTAAAATCGTGATAATTCGAATTACAATTAAATAATTGGTATGAGACACTTTTTGATTTTATCCCCGTATTTTTCTTATTTTTCATCCAAACAACTGTTATTTTCTACCTTTCCCCTCCTTCAATCTCTTTTTCTATTCTCTCCTTTCTCTCTTTTCTCTTCAAACACACTGCAAACTGGCTTCCGTGAATCCAGATCCACAAAAATCAGGATACAGAAATCGCAGGTGACGAAGGAACGCCGGCGACGACAAATCGCGACCGATAACTTGCACAAATTATTGAATCGACGTCGGAGAAGGTCGGATAAACAGGTTAGGTTAAATACTTAAATTAGGGATTTTGGGAACTGATGAAACCTTCCGTATCCAAACGTCTCCTCCGTTCCCGTTTACGATTTCGGAAACGGGTGTCCAATGCCGTTTCCGTGCTTCTGTAGTACAGATTCAAGCAGCTGCTGCCATATGGCTCGAATTTAGCTGCTGCCTTTAGCTCTTTTATCCGATTCATTTTGATTCCGGCCTGAGCTATTTTGATTTCAACTGCTCGTGAGTTTTCATACATCGGGTACCCGCAAATCCATTTTACTGAGTTAAGAGTTTAGGGGTTTAGTGAATAACTTGTTAATAGGTTGACATTGCTGCTCTTTTATCTTGTGCCATTTTACCTGTGTTCTTCTTCAATGTTTTGGATTTGTTTGGTTCTACTGTTGTTCAGCTATCTGGTGTATGAGACCCCTTTGTACTGAACTATGCTTTAGTTTGGTTTACTCAGTATACTGCTGCCATTTGTTCAATGTGCGAACAGTGTATCGTGATAAAACAGGTCAGATTTTAACTTAATTATCTAAACATCTTTAATTTTTCCCCCATTTTTTCCGACATATATACTTACTAATTCTTGGTATTCTTAACATGCAGGAAAGCGTATATCAAAGGAAGAGTACCTTCAGTCGAAAAAAGGAGAAGAAAAACCAAAGGTAGTTAAGAAATCAAATGTTATTAGTTCTCCCATGTATTATATTTAATAGATTTATCGATGGTACTCAAGTGTGCAGAGAGAGATAAAATTACACTGACGTCTCATAATTTAGTCAGTTGTCTATCTTTTTGTTATTGAGTGTGTTTGGTTATGATAAGTTGCCAAGTCTTCGAATATGACCTGTATAATAGACTATATTAGTAATTGATACTAATATGCTAGCATGCTCCTTTCAACTTTAAATCGATGGTAGCAAGTTTGTAAAGTCAATCTGAATGTGTTCTAATAGGAAAAAAAGCTAGAATGGGGGAAAGGGCTAGCTCAAAAGAGGGAACATGAAGAGAGATTGCAGGAACTGGAACTAGAGAAAGAGAAACCTTTTGCGAGGACCAGGTAAAGTCAGTTCTGTTATATGAGGATATGCAATTGTTATAAAATGTGAATTTGTGAGTTCGTCATGGTTGCGCCTCGTCTTTAATTTTAATCAACTTTTATAAATCTTAGCTTGAAGTCATTGGAAACTGTTTTCCATTGGCGACAGATTTCTCTGGCCATCATTTTACTTCCAACGGCTTCCTCTACATGTTTGAAAACAGATTCAAAATAATGTTTCAATTGTTATATCGCTTAAAAATGATCTATTAAGTATTTTTTATGCAGTTTTTGTATCTGTCTGCTATTTTAATTTTATACAAGCTTTATCTCACATATTGCACCTGAGGCTAATATTGTCTCTTGTGTACAAATTATATAAAAGTTGTATTATTAAAATATATAAATTATAAATTATGCTCACATTATGATTATGATATAAAATAGAGAGTAAAATATTTGAGTAATATTTTGATTGTAAGAGTACTTTAATCAAACATTTATTAGGCAAGTGGGAGATTATTTTGAATAATAAATTGAGAAAATTATTAGCCATATGATTAAGTGACTGGATGGCCTAGATCTGCCGACAAGGTTATAATATATTTAAGGTTATAATATAATGATAGTTTCATTTTAGTTGGATTTATGCAAATATTTGATTATAGACCGAATATGAATTTTCTTATGGGAATTATGAATAATAGTTGAAATCGAAATGGAAAAGAGCATGTGTCTAATTTATTGATAATTTTTAAAATAAATAATTTTATATAATATAAAACTAGATTAAGCAATTATTAAATTTACGTGAATTTAGCCTTAGCAATTGGCCATGATAATTACCTACAGTAATCATAAAGTTAGTGGTAAAGGCATATATGTAACTGAATTATTGCAAATTCTTATATCAATTTAATGACTACTTTAGGACATTTATACATAGAATACATTTAGTAATTAATTATTACACAAAGTTAGAGTTTTTTAACATTATAGTTTTATTTTTTTGTTTGATTTAGGGAAGTTACTTTTATTTAATAATTTATGATGATAATTGTTATTTTTATTTTCCTATTCCAGTTATTAATAATTTTAAAGAGGGCTAACATATAAATTTATAAATCCTGATGATGACTACTTTGATGATTATTTTGGTTGATTTTTACAACCTATTACAATCCAAAATTTATATTTAGTTTAAATTCAGATGACTGTAATATGCATTTGAGTAAGCGGAGGTTGGCCCTTAATATTGGAAGTCTTTTTGTTCACAGAGATGATCCTGAACTTGACAAATCATTAAAGGATAGGGTTAGATGGGGAGATCCTATGGCACATTTGGTTAAGGTAACGATTTCCTTTTTTTGTTTTATGAACCAGTCAGCTATGTTTGTATATAAAGGATCACGATTTTGACATCATTGTTAATGTGGTACAGAAAAAAGATGCTGCGGTGGATCTTCGTGATCTTGGTGAAAATGACAAGATGAAAGAGTCAGGGTTTATTGTCCCCCAAGAGATCCCTAAGCATAGTTGGCTGAAACGAGGTTTAGATGCGGCACCGAATCGGTATGGCATTAGACCAGGGAGACATTGGGATGGTGTTGATCGCAGTACTGGTACGTTATACTTGAACAATTCTTTAACACAGTTCATTTTTGACAGGAGTATCTGATTACTGTTTTTCTGCAGGATATGAGAAGGAATTATTCAAAAGAATGAATGAGAAACGAGCAACAGAAAGGGAAGCATACTTATGGTCTGTATCTGACATGTGAGAGAATCATGCCTTAATGCTTCATGATCTGTAAGCACTTCGTTTTCTTGGAGGAACCCTGTTAAAGTACTAGGATTCTCAATCTTCCTTTTTATTACGTGAGTATTCAAAAGCTGCTGACACTTCATTCTATTGGATGAACTTTCTACTAGTATTTGAGACGCTCAAGTTCCATTTAATTTGGACAATGTTGACGATACAATAGGAAAGGTTTGAAGTATTCAGAATTTGGAGGAACATTCTACATTCTCATGGGAAATTGCACATTGTAATTCGTAGTGAAGTGTCATATTCATGCTAGCGTCTTATATAATTTTAATCAGGTCTACAGGCTTATCTTATATTGATTTGATGTTTCTCTGTCACAGGTTTATTTTCTGGTTTTTTCACTACACTACAAGAAACCATCTGAAGTTCATTGATTTTGACATGTTTTCCATCTTCCAAGAGAAAGACGTGGGCAGAGGGGTTTTGCTTCATCTACAAGTAGAAAGACATACTGGCTTGTGATCAGCTCCTTTAAGGAGAAAGACCTGTTCGGAAGGGCTTGAGTCTATTATCTTCTACTGCCGTGCAATTAGTATTGCATTATCCCTTGGTGTTTCAAAATAGAATCATTGAATGGAACTATAATTAGCATCCGACAAGGTGAGATTCTCCACAGCTCCCGTCAATGATTTGGCTTCATCGAAACAGATGCCAGGGCAAAATCCTGCATCATTAGAAACATGAGAAACAATCAAAAAGTGGTTTAAAAAAATCGGCTGGCATATAGCATTCACGCTGAGGCCTCAAAGTACTATCTAAGCTTGCATTCATGTACCCGGAACTTGATGTAGTATCCACAATTTACAGTCGAAGGACTGATCAATAGAAGCCAACAAAATATTGAAAGGTACCTTCGTTGGACTTGGGTTGAATAACAAACAAGTCTCTCAGTAGTGACTTCTCATCTCAATGGAAGG
>NQLW01000072.1:583826-604657 GCA_002312845.1 Kalanchoe fedtschenkoi
CACTCTAAAATGTCTCTTGGTGCATTTCTTTTAGAATGTCTCTTGGTGCATTTCTTTTAGAATTTGTCTTAGTGCTTTCTTTACAGATTCAACATCTAGAACTCTTCATTATTATGTATTTTAGGCAGGATAGAGTGCCCGACTTAGCCCACTGCATGTTTCTGCACTTTGAGCCTATTAGACTTAAGGTAAGTGCAGTAGTCTAGCCATTCATATCCTCAACATAAACGAAGCAGCATCACACAAGCCCAGACCAAACTAGGATACTTTGGAGCCAACATTTCTTGACCTGATTTTGTTTGGGAAGATGTAATTTATAAGATTTTATGGCTTAGGTCCATGTGCATGGAGGTATTAGTGCGACCCAGCACTGAACCAAGAGATTCAAGAGGAGCTCAAGAGCCTCATAGTCTACCTCGCTGATTTAGGACTCCATCTCCAGCCTAGTCCACATCAGTAGCCAGGCCAGGACCACCATCATCTTCACAACCAGCACTAGTGCCCCAGGTTAAAGCCATCAACGTAATCCACACATACATAGAAACCCACTGAGCCAGATGGATACTCGAGTTGGAAGCATGGAGGCTTCAGTCCAGACTTTGATTAAAAAACCCAATAGTTGATCTAGAAGTTGATTTGCAATTGAAGAAGATATCATGATGCATCAGTATCACCACAACCACCTTAGGCTTAGGAGTCATATCTTTCATTTATAATATTCACTATCTCATATGTCTTTATAATTATATGATGATACTTGAAATAATGTTCTAACTTTGTTATTTTAATATTATGATATTTTTTTACCCGATGTGACTATTTCATTTAGTCTTTAATGACTATACTGAGTCATAGTGTGCAGTGTTTGCAAGATTGCGCCAAAAATTCAAGTTTCAAAAAACTTGCCGCATGTATTTGGAAAGCTTCTGTTCGTGCGACTAAGTTCCAAAGCTCGAGGGGACTTACCCAAGAGAGCCGCGGGCAAGGACGATATGTGGCACATGTAGTTAAATTGGTTAGCGCGTGGCACAGGAGCTCTATTTCGCCATAGCTGCCTTCAGGGTCATATCTTTTCTTGTAACTTTTTCCTTTCATTACTATTATGCTTTTGAACTATGAGGACAAAGTTAATCTTTAGTATTAATAGAGTCTTGAGTCTTTTATTTCCTTTTTATGCACTTTTATTTTTAATTTAAGTCATATCTCAAAACATGATAAATTTGAAATATTTTAAAAAATCCAAATCATAATAGTTTTTCTCTATTCCAATTTAGTGATTTGATTCCATGCTAATTCTAACTAATTTTTATGGGTTAGATAAAAGATTCAGTTTGAGATCTTTGAGAGCTTTCAAAAGTCTTGTCATACCATATTGATGCATAGATTGAGGTAATCCTTGATGATTTTGTCTTTGTATGTCATAAATGAATATTGCCTACAAGTTCTTGTCCGTTATAAATTGTTCTCACATATGTGATATTTTAACGTAGCCTATTATCTCTTGATGACATGATTCTTATGAAAAAAAATTCTATCGAGCCCACAAAAGGTCCCTAAAATCCAGAGAGAAGTTAAAAATTAAAAAAGAAAGAATCCAAAGGAAAAAGATTAAAGAAAAAAGCTTGTGTAAGAGAGTCGGTGGAAACTTTGTATTCTCTCATAAATATTTAAACTGTTAAACTCCTCTAAATATGAGTTTATGTCGTAAGCCTCCGGTTGATTTCACTAGTGTGGAGCGAGTATCTCTATGTATATTAGATAGGTGATGGGTAGGTAGTCTTGTTCATGTTCATATTATTGACATTATTATTATTGATTATTGTTGAAAATGGTTATAGATGGGAAGACAGATACATATTGAAAAGTTAAATTTGATTGATGCTGCAAAATTTGGCTTGTCATGATTATATGTGTACAATGTGAAATTTATTGGGGTATTGGGCGGTGGATGACTAGAAAGGTATGAATACATTAGAACCAAACCGTACATGATGAGATATATTATATGCTGACTTGAATGAAACTTCTTGTATTTTATTATTTGTTCGAGGACAATAAATGATTAGTACGGGGTATATGATAAGTCCAAATTATTTAACTTATTTTATACAAAACTCATTTAATATTTACAAGCTATTTTAGGTATTTATGCCAAAATGTGCTAAAAGAGAGTTTTAATGGTGAAAAGATGGACAAAGTGGGATAGAATGGGTGGAGGACAATTTTACTCCGTGCACATGGCCACCCATTGAGGACATTAGCCGCAGGCGTGGTGATATGGTGGGGAGCGTACACTAGTCACAACTAATAAAAAAGTAAAAAATTAACTCATCAGAAGGCTGCACACAAGACTGAGCATGCAATATTTCTATAAATTGCAAGTGAGGCGCTGATGTATACTAAAATTGGGTATGCCATACTTAGCAACAATAGAGGGGCATATGTTCCACATTGATGATGTCAGATGTTATGGAAAGAGGAAATAAAGATCTACAATTTCCTAACATGAGTTGAAGTCAGATTCTCAATGTACTACCAGAGCCATTCAATTTGAGTGCAATACAACATTTCTATTTTGACTCAAATATGGTTTCCCAAATCTTAATCGATATAAGTCTAATTCTTAAATGATTTCTCTAAAAAAATTGACGGATATGCATGAAAACAAGTAAAAGACCGGCCAAAGAGAGAAATCATAGTTCTATAGTAATTGAGACTTACATATGCACAATATAAAGAAGGTCTCACCTAATATTAGAAAGATACAAACCTCTTTGGAGTCCTCTCTCTTTCTTGTTCAAAATTCTTAGTGGTATTTGCTTCGAAAATTCTAGTGGAGGTCAAAAAGGGAAGTCGCCGAAGGAAGAAACAAGTTAGATTTGAAAGGATGGTACATTCTTACTTTTTTTTCGTTCTTCAATGGCCATTCATGATTGAATTCCCTTATATAATTTGGGGTTAACTAAATTGTGACTTTGATGTGTTGAGGCTATTGTTCTTTGGTGAAATTCATGTTTTGCATGTGTTTATTGAGCTTAACTTTTATGAATGTTGTTTAATAGTATAGAATGCAACCGATTTTTTGTTGCGAGAATTCTAGTGTTGATCTAATTGTGAAGGTTAGGGCCAATATCAATTAGTAGCAAATAAACATCCATACTGCATGTTTATGCAGTAATACACTCTAGATATTCTAAGACTGGATCATCTTGATTGAAATTCATATAATTGATTGTTGTTGTGTATGTTATTCCTATTTACTTCTATATTTTATTTTGGGATATAAATTCATATCATTGACTAAAGGGTAGACTAATATTAGGGTGGGAGCAATTGTACGCGCTATGTTATTGTATATAGATGCATGTTGTCTTATATTTGCCAAGTTTGGTTCATCGCATGAATTTATCTTTAGTATTGATGATTGCCACATTTACAAGTTACTAATCTGAAGTGAGTGTCCGTCCATTAATTTATTTTATTTATTTCTTAATAGTCTTGCTTTTTAGCAGATTTTTAATTCTACAAAACCCCTTTAATTTTTTTATCTTATCAGTTACTAATTTTGCAGGTACACCTTGTACTTGTGGATTCAATACTGACCTATCTCTTAAATAGCTTGCATAACACTCTCAATAATGATTTTATTAGCGGCCAAGTCGCAAAAGATTCACATGGTGGTGCAAGCAGATGTCACGCCCATCTCGCTTCATATTGACACACAGATCTGGAATCTCTTGCAAACATATAGGTCCGAATTACCAAATTTATAACTTACCACGTGCATGCTACAAATTTCACAAACTCAATATATGTGCACATTTCCATAAAACTTCCATCTCTTGCTCGTCGTTAGACTATGCCTCACCATGGGATGTAAGACCCTCGTTATCAACCTCCACTTCCACTTTAGTAGGAAAACCATCTTTGGATTGTTTCTCTCCTTATTTCATCTAAAATTATCCAAATCATGATTAACCACTATGATTCTTGTTAACTCACCTCCATCTTTATCAACAATATATCTAACAATAAGAACTAACATCCTTTGCAACACCCTCATCACCACACGACAGTTCTATTAATGCATGTCATAGTGGTAGGCATAAATGAGGAACTAAGTCTCCTTTGTGTAAGTGAGAGGAAGAAGCGAGGAAGAGAAATAGAGAGGAAAATAAGTATTACCTTGATCATAACCACCATGCTTGACCATGATCGTGTAAGAGTCTGACCTTTAAATTAATTACAAACTCGTGGTTATTGAAGTTTAAATGTCTTAAGAAAACTAAATGTATTCATAATTAGAAGTCATAATACCTTATTAGATGTCGTTTATGATTAATGGACTTTAGTTTGTAGCTAATCATAAATAAACCTACAAGGTCCAATACAATTAGATAATGAATAATTGGTTGGAAAAAACTAAATAGAATTAAGCCCAAATATGATTTAGCCCAACTCGAATCCAATTTGAATAGATTAATTAAGCCTAACTATTAAATCCAAGGGTTGGATTCATGAATAAAAATCACTTAGTTGTTGGCCAAACCCAACAACTCACCTCTTCTTATAAATAGATTATTGGGCTAAAGTCTAACTAGTCACATATCATTATAATTAAATGGTTAGGTGTAGCCATCAGAACTATAATTCTTAGAGTGTTTTTTGATATAATTGATAAACAGACACATGATGAGTTTTCTCTTTACTTTTTGGATCTAGTGCTCTAGAAGCGCGATAACCAACACTATTGTATATATACCAATAGAGACACGACACTTGATATGATCTTCAGTCGACACAATCCGGCTTTGTTAACTACATGGATCGTGGTGTTGTCATCTGCATAGGATTTTCCTTTGGAGGTTCGGCAGGTTCTTCAAACAGATGCTTGTGGCTCCTTGTTTTGTAGAGTATTTTTAAATAAACTACTAGCTTTTTGTTTAAATAAGTAATCAATTTGTTGTATGAGTGTGTGTAAGATTTAGGGATGGCAAAGGGGCGGGTTCGGGGTGGTTAGTGGTATTACCATACCCTATCTGTTTCGAGACATATTAAAACCATACCCATACCATAACCGCTCTGGTATGGGAAAATCAAAACCATTCCCTTACCCGTCGGTTTCGGTGAAACCATGGTTAACCATTTAACAACCAGCCAATCTCACATATGAAAAAACAAAAGTACTGTCAGTGGCCACTGATGAGGCGAAGAGCCTTAGCTCGCTTAGTGTTTCTTTATAACAAGCTTTAGAAGTTCCTAAATTAAGTTTTATATACCTGAAAAAGATAATGATACTAATTAATATCCCAGTAACAACATGCTGTTATTAATAATATGCTCATCCTGATTAGCCAATGAGTAATTAGTCCGTAACAAGCTTCTTATCTCCAACTTGCTGAAGAAATCCTTGTCGAGGGTCATCACATCTTACTTAAAACCAGAAGTGGTGTGATATTAGTAACAAGAGACACGTACTGCATCTTAGTATATAACTGATTCATTGTTGCATCTTATTTAAGACCAAAGAGAAAATGAGTAGTTCTTAAACCCAACATGGTCAATAATTGAAAGAGGATATTCATGAACTATGATCATTGAAACTAATTTCTCTCTAAACCTTTGCTAATGAAAAGCTTGAGATATTACTTTATCCTTATTATTCACATCAATAAAGGATTGTCTTACACCTTAATTTTTCTTTTATAAGCAAGATTTCAAATGAGCATGTAGATGTACGTCTCATTCATCGAATCTGCTCCAAGAAGGCATTTTCAGTGTACAAAAAAACATCTTGCTTGCTTTAAATCAAGAACTGTAACCCTCTCAAAATAGTTCTAAACAATGGTCTTTACTGCACTGTCTGAAAGAATAGACAGTGAAGCCCTCATTAGTGAAGTTATGTCATCCTCATCACTTGTCATAACCTTCATAAAAATAAATAAAATGTAAAACAAATTACAAAATACAGTAGTCTTTGTAAAGACACAAATTATGGACAAAATAGAAAAGACATCTTATCTTTGGTATAGATGAGAGACAAAGCGATTCGCCGCTTCAGCCAAACCATCACTCAATAAAAAAATAGCTACTTCGTCGCTTTAGAAAGTGACGAAATGAAATAAAACACTTTGCGTAGCTTTAGACATGATTGTCTTGATACTGTTTATGGTTTCACTTAAATAATTCACTTCATTCGATTAAAGAATCAAAGAAACACGCAGTACAGCTTTTTGAGACGGGGATTTTTTTATTACTATCTAGGATTTCTTTGTCTGACACAAGAAAGTTAGTAAGTGTAGATGATGGAAAGTAATATTCCTAATAAAATATAATAAGCACAATCTGATGAAGCTAATTCAATGAATCTGAATACTATATTGTGATCACAAATTGAGCATTTTATTTAAATTTTTTAATAATTATTAGAGAAATATGTATTATAGAATTAAATGTATTACTTAATTTAAATAATTATATAATTTATGGGACGGTCGGATCGATTTATGAGTGGTTAATTAAAGACGAGTCGGGGCGGGGCGGGGCGGGGCGGGGTGGGGTGGGGCGGGGCGGATATGGCAAATATAATACCCTTAACCTACCAGATCACTTTTTTTGATTCAGTTACGGTTTTAACCGTGGGCATGATCAATTCAGTTATTATCCATATTGATCGGGGTGGAGACGATTCGGTTACGGTTTGGTTCGATTGAATTGTCATTCCTAGTAAGATTTCTATAAAGATCCAAATCTGCATCTGATAAGTGAAACTGGAACCATCAAGATGCATTGTATTTAAATTTTAATTAAGTTGATATGTATCTAGTAATTCAGATTGAAACAATCAACATTTTTTAAAAGATAATCTAGTTATAAATCTATATTAGGTAATTTAGATGACAACTTCTAAATTTTCTAATGGTGATCTGGATTCGAACTTGTGTCTTACAATTTCGAAAACCAATTATCTTGTGCATACAATCCCCAACAATAGTATAAGAGCAACTTCAAAATTAATTCGTATTTTTTATATTTAATCCATAAATTTTTTTATATTGGATATAGAAAACTAAATAAAAAATGACTGAAAATATGATTTTCTTAGATTCTTCATAACGAACGAATTTAAACCCAAAACTGTCCAAATACAATAAGTCAATTCGATCTAGCTGACAGAGTCAAGTTAGTCAAATCAGCAGAGTCAAGTCAATCAAATTAGTAGAGCCATGTCATCCCAATATCTAAGTTAACTCGGCAAAACCCTATACTTAGTTGACTTTGTCTTATTTGAGCGAGTCAACTCACCTCAGTTAGAAACCAAGCCACACATCGGAGACTGTTCATCTCCAGGTAACTCTCAGATAGCCACATGATTGGATGGGTGCTGGCAATGATTTTCGTCTATAAATCAGAACGATTTAAGTTGTGTAGAACAAAAAGGGGGCTGAAGATGCTCGATCTCGATGTTCAATCTTCATAAGGGTTTGATTAGGTCAATAAGTAACATAATTTAATTTGTTTTTATAAGATTTGGATGAGTCCATTAACGGAAGATTTAAGATTGTAGCTTCTTTGGTATCCATCGTAGCTTCTAGCAAAGCAAACTATTTGGGCAAATATTCAGCGAGGCAAGCGTAGTGACAAGTTGGAGTTTTTTTGTTCAGTTTGTAATTGAATTGGACCACATGAAACTGGTATGATTTAACTGTTAAACGAATCAGTTTGTGAACTCATTTTAGATGATTTAATATTTAGATTCGGCTTAGTTATTAGTTATGTGATTTCTGGTTAAATTATTGAACCAATGATACAATTAGTTTAGTTTTGATTTAATTGCTATTGGATTAATTACTAGTTGTGAAATTAGTAATTAATTGGTTTAGTTGTAATTTAAATTTTGGTTTGAATTTTAGTTCTAATGTTGAACTAATTTTTTTTAATATCACCTCATCAACATTTATAATGGATTGCTTAACCACTTAATTAAATGAGTTGAATTGAATTGTTTGGTTCGTTTATTCAATTGATCTATTGAATTGACAATTTAATAAAACAATCAGTTTGATTTCATTAATATGATTTAATATGTTGTTTAAGTGTTAAATCATTGAATAAGTTTGTGTAATTCAAATAATATAACTGAATCAATTAAGCCAAAAAGAGTTATTCAATTAATTTTCTTATTAGAGTACTAGTTCAATTGTTGAATTAGTTAAGTTCAATAAATCTATTTTTGAATAAGATCAAGTTAAAGGTGAATTAAACTTCATATTGATTCTTGGGTGAGATTATTTTGCACTAGTTTGGTGAATTTTATTCTTATAAAATTTTGTGTGATATATTATTATATGTTGTATTGTATTATGCAAGTTAAGTGAATAGTATGATCAAGTATTTAAAAATTTGACATGTGAACCGATAAATTTTTATTTAAATAATTAAATATGGCTTGTGTGTCATTTATATTATTTGCAATATCAATATAAAACATAACTAGATTACGTGATGTTCAAATGAGCTTGAAAGAGTTCAGATGGAGGATGGTAATTCAAAAGTTGCAAAAAATGATGGTGATCTAAGAGTTGCAAAGACGGTTGATGATCTAAACGTTACTATAATCATGTAATTTTAGGTTTCATAGATTGTAGGGACCATATATTGCGTTACAAATTTTGTTTTCAGATTTCATTATGTAAATGCGCTGAATATTGTGAATGTTTTGAATGATAGTTATGAATGCATAACAAAGGCTTTATTAATGCCTAATTAATAAATATTTAGACCCTGTACAATATTACGCATTAAAATGCCTTTTCAAATGCAACATTTGTATAGACTTCGATCGTGGGTGAATGAGACGCTCAAAAATTTTGTGTTATCAACTATTTCAGTGAGGCAAGATGGATAACAATTGCTCACACATTTTGATTGGTTTTTCTAACACAAGTCACCAAGATAATATTGGGTCTTAAGCATAAGGTTAAGGAACTATGACATTGCATGTCATCCATCCACCTAAAGCTGCGATGATTCAACTAAAAATTGTTGCTTACCTACATAGTGAAATCTTGAGAGGAACGCTAAAACTAACTCAAAATTTAATGAAACGTGGATCTTGATTTACTATATTTGGAGGAGAGCCTTCGTTGATTATAGTAAGATGATTACCAAATTTATGAACTGTTGCTAAATATTATTTGCACTTTTATGTTGTAGATTTCTAATTATGTCAAATAACTCCATCATTGTTTCATTGTTATCCGTTCTTAAGAAGGATAAATTGAGAAGAAACAACTTCTAAATTAATGTCAGAACTTGATAATTGTTCTCATGAGCCAAAATTCAACAACTCACCTCTTAGTTATGACATCAAATGTACGATTCTCATTAAGATACTCAAGTGTCTTCATGTTCCAAAGGATCTATGGATCCTAGGGTGTTGTATTCTTATTTAATCATATTTTATTTATAAATTTATTTTTTTATTACAATCCATGTGGTCTCTTTTATATACATGTTAGCATGCTTTGTCTTAGGATTAACATGGAAGAATAACTGAGCATATATTATGTGCAATAGAAGAGAATAGGCTTATGTCACCCTCCTGTGATCATGCTCTTAACTAACGAAGGCGAGAATCAGAAGGGATTTAGAATATGATCCAGCTATAGTTGATGGACTTGGCAACCAAAGGCAAGAATTAGAGGTCAAGGAAGTCGAGTGAAAGTTATCAAGTTGGAAAAAATCTACCCTTTATTATATGTGCATCGAGCCAACAAAGGCGAGAATCGGAGTTGCCTTGATGTCTAGAATAATTGTAGTCATCAAAGCTTTATATCCAAAGGAAAAAATCGGAGGGTGTCAGAAAGCGATGAGTAGGACCCTGACATTTTTTACACATAATCAGGAATGTTGGGAATCTCACCCTTCCTACTAGTATTACGGGGATGAATGAACATCGGAAAAGATTGTAGTCACTAGCCGCGTTAGAGAAAGGCATCAGAGTCAGATATTAACATGTGAAGCTTGAGTGAAATCACCTATAAACATTAAACCATGGCGTAGTAAGTAGATAACCTAGTATAATATTGCATGCGTAGGAATATGAACCCTAGGTAAAGTAAGATCCTAGAAACATTTCTTCTTTTGATTGTCAACTCATATGCAAGTTATTTTAGAGAGTTAAATACTTAAAAAGTAGTGACCTAACTGCTCAGATATGTCGTAACTCCTTGGACGACCCTGTACTTACCGGGACTATAAATTATTTTGTTTATATCAAAGTCCCACTTAAAAAGGCTTAAATACTGTACTATCACAAGCCCAAAGAGCAAATGGTCCAGCATACGACATTAATGGATGTTGTTTATAGGTTCACGTGTTGGTTTACATGAGTTAATCGACAAAGAATTTGCATCCATTCTGACATGAACATTTGTCAGTGTGTACATTAATTTTTTTCTAGTAGTAAATTTTTATAGTTTGAATATATAAGACTAAAGATACATGAGAAGTTTTTCAACATAGATCCAATAATAAACTATGATGATTTTCTCTTGGAAAATTAAAATGTGGCTCTTGGTACTATCACTTTCAAGATACATTACTCATTGGTAACAAATGAAGTGTCAATTTAAAGGAGAATGTTGTGAAGATGTTAGACACCTCACATCGGCTGTTTGTAGCTAAGAAGTTGGCCGACGAGGTTGGTCAGCATTAATAAGAAGAACACGAAGGATATGAATATTTTAAAGTTATTTTCATTTTGAATGGTCATTTAGTGGAAGGCATGTGATATGTGCATGTTGTAATGACTAATGTTATATAAATGAATGACAATATTTTTGCAACACAAAAATTAATGCAAGTGTTTCACCCATATTGAGCTCGTTGTCCTTGTATCTGAATTATATGAGATTTTTGAATTTTCTATTTATTAAGTCCTTCAAGTATGAACACATGTACACAAACGAAAGGGGATGAAGAAGATGAGGTTAATTATTAACTTTTGATGACATATTTGTTGTTACAAGTCTATTTGAATTTGAAAAGAAGAATATGGGACGAATTATGTTTGAAAACTAATGTAACAATATTAATGAAAACATTGCAGCATTCAGTGACAGCTAATGATGTTAAATATTGGTTTACATGAACAAATTTAGAGATAACAATCATGTCAAGATGACGCATGAGCGCAAATCTTTTACCTTAAGATACCAAATGTAAGCTTATTCAACTGCATATCATAAATCTTCGCAACATCCTATTTTTACAGGTAATCACAATTCCTAAAGTCTATGGAATTGCCAGAAATCAATAAAAACAAGTTGTAACATATCAATCTCCTATTGAAGCTAGTTTTGCACATGGCGGAAACGTAGAAGCACACATATTAGAATTAACAATCCTGGGTTTCAGGATCCGACACTCCTCACAACTTCTAAGGGCTAACAATCACAATTTCTCACGACATGTTACATTTAGTGAGTATGAATAGGGCCGATCGTTAGATCGGTATTATTGAAGATATGGTCATGTGAAGAGAACGAATAGATTATGACTTAGGGTTGTAAAACTATTATTTATTACAAATTTTTTAAATAAATAAGTTGTGTGTGAATTAACTTTTTTTTAACAATGACTTGTGTATAGTAAGCGCATAATAAGTGGAGTAAAGGATGAACGTATTATTAGATTTCACGGTTCAAAAATTGACATTCTGCAACATATTTGAAAATCAAAATTGAGAATTCTAATTGAAGAAGGGTTTGCACTTCAAAACTTTTTTCTATGTTCATTTTTAATGTATCATAATTTTATTCATTGTGTTTGCAAACACTTGAATGTTGTTAGTGTTGCATTTTGACTCCTGGTGGCATTCAATGTCTGCGTGGCGGCCACCATCAAAGAGAAAAGATTTCAGCCTGTGAGTCGGTCAGTAATTGAGTGAGTCGATCAATAATTGAAACCTCAATTTCATTCCACTTTTGAACCCTAATTTGTCACATATCATTTTCCACCCACTGCAGTAGCAGCAGTAGGCAGTAGCGAATCTCCTCCGGTACCATCCATTTCCGGCAGCGGCAGATGTTCTGATGAGAATCTGCTGCCTGGTCCTTGTTTTAATGTAGGAGGGCATATTTATTACCAGCTCGATCAGTTGATATCTGGCTCCGGTGACCTCGATTTGTGGACCATCTTAGCCACTAATTATTTTGTTTGGGTTTATCTTGTTACTGTTTGGCGACAGATATTTGTCGGAAAGCTGTCTGCTTCTGCTTCTTGTTGAGAGAGAGAGAGAAACACGCACAGCTTGAGCGTTGACTGACCGGTGGTTGAGTTGAGTGATTGCGAAAAGACCGAAAGGAGCTGCTGCTGCTTCCGTAGAAACCCTAAAACAAGCAAAGCAAAAAACAGAAAAAAGCTTTGAACAGAATCCACTGGCTGCACCTCTTTCTTTTACTCAATTATTTGCTACAGTGCCAAGCCCTAGAAATTCAGAGCTCAATACGAGCCATGCCTGACGATGCCTCGCCCATGGCTGCTGCCTCATGCGAAGAAGCCAGCGTCTCCTCTTCCGGAACTCAAGCTGCTCAGCCGCCGCCGCCACCGAGCTCCGGGGTCAAGAAGAGGCGGAGCCTCCCCGGGATGCCAGGTTGGACATCGACCAATGTTCTGATGCACTTTTCTTCAACTTGTTTGATTTTGGGGTTTCTACTTTTTCACAGATCCTGACGCTGAAGTGGTGGCGCTGTCGCCCAAGACGCTAATGGCGACCAACAGATTCGTGTGTGAAATCTGCAGCAAGGGGTTTCAGCGGGACCAGAATTTGCAGCTCCACAGGCGTGGACACAACCTGCCGTGGAAGCTGCGGCAAAGGACCAGCAAGGAGGTGAGGAAGAAGGTGTATGTGTGCCCTGAGGCAGGCTGCGTCCACCATGATCCAACCAGGGCTTTAGGAGACTTGACTGGAATCAAGAAGCACTTCTGCCGGAAGCATGGCGAGAAGAAGTGGAAGTGCGAAAAGTGTTCCAAGAAGTATGCTGTGCAATCTGATTGGAAGGCGCATTCCAAAGTTTGTGGTACCAAGGAGTATAAATGTGATTGCGGGACTACATTTTCCAGGTCTTCATTTTATTTCCAGCTTAAGATTTAGTTTTACCCACTGATTCCATGAGCTTTTGATAACCTTTTCAATTTCAGGAGGGATAGTTTCATCACTCATAGGGCTTTCTGCGACGTGCTCACAGACGAGAGGATTCGAGTGGCCAGGACTCAAATTCCCGATAAGAATGTTGCTGATAATTCGAACCCGGATGAGGAAGTAGAGCCTGAGGTTGAGATTCCGGCTGTTGCGCCGCCCTCATCCCCTTCAGCTGCACCAGCTCTAAATTCATCAGCTAATTTGACTGGCTCAGTTTTGCCAATTCAGGATTCTGGTACATAATTCAAAATATGTTATTATTTTCTGCTTTTTTTGTTATTTATATGAGAGCCTCGAATAAGATAATTTGCTGTTTGTTGTTTCCTTAATGGAACCTAGAGCTTAATCTTGCTAGGTTTTAGTCCCTTATCGTTCCCTTAGTTGGTTTGCACCTCTGGTACTCAGCACTCCCTAGATTTGTAAATGTACAATTAAATTAGATTCTTGACTGTTGAGACCTGAAAATATCCAGGTGTAATTATTGGGTACCAATAATTTTCTTGTCTTAGCGAGTCATTTTCTTAAATAGTTTTAATCATTGTATTCTGTCTCATGTCTGAGGTAACCAAAGAGATTGAATCAATACTTGCTGGTACCAAATTGGCCTTGATTTGTTATGGTAATGGTGAAGGAAGATGCTATATTACTATTTTGATCAATAGCTGTGCTCACCTTTTTTTTCTTTTATGAAGATCTAATTTGGAAGGAGTCAGAAACTCCAGAGGAATTGGAAGATGCACAACCCCCAGCAGCAACCTGCGTCACTGAAAGCTGTTCCAACAGCATGAATTCTAATAGCCACGGAAATGCAAGTACTGGCATCTATGGTAGCTTGTTTGCTCCCTTGAGTACATCTGCTAGCGTACCGAATGAGACACCTGGATTTGCCAATTTCGTTTGGGATGTCGCAACCCCTGACGGCATTACAAAATTAGCCCCATCCATGCCTACTGAGCCTATTTCTCTGTGCCTGTCGACGAATCACAGTTCTGCAATCTTCAGGCAGACTGTTGAAGAGCCTCAATCGTATCTACAACAACCAGTCATGTCTGCAACTGCCCTACTACAGAAAGCTGCTCAGATGGGTTCTTCATCAAGTGGTTCGTCATTGCTTCGTGGACTAGGAGTAGTAACCTCTCTGCCATCTCGGTCTATTCAGAGGGAGGTTTTGGGGTGGAACGGAATGCATATAAGGTCAGAGAATACTTCTTTTCATGCCAGCCCTCGGCTTGGACCCGAGTATGATGCAAGCTCAAGGTTTAATGATTTCATGATGGGAACCTCTTCTATATTTGAACCTAAGCCAACCACTTTGGACTTCTTGGGCCTGGGTATGTCCGCAGGTGGTGGCTCTACAGGTGGTTTGTCAGCCTTGTTAACATCTATCGAAGGTGGTCTTGATGTCTCTGCAGCTGCTGCATCATATGGAGGATCTGGCGAATATCCTTGCAAAGACATAGGAAGAAATTCTTAATCACGAAGAAGGATCAGCACCTGCTACTATTTGCCATCTGAATGGGAAGCACGGAAGCAGAATTTTTGACGCCACTGGAATATAAGCCTGTCCTAGAAGGGAAGCCATGAGCATTGAGATAGCAACTGAGGACTTACAAGTGAAGTAGTAGCACCAGATGAAGCTGCCTTAGCTGGAAAAGGGTAGGCAACAGATATGATATATCACAAGCAGTCATGGTACTCCGTTTGTATTCTGTACGTATGTGTATTGTTATTACTTTTATTCTCCAGAGTGATAAAAATTTCAGATACAGAAACTTCTTTAGCTCTTGGAACTAATCACTCATACTATCTGGAATGGTAGAATTGAGCAGTTTCCTTTTAATCTGGGCTTACTATGAGGGCAACTGAAAAGTATAATTATGAGCCTACTCCCATGGTGCCTTGTTTCTTTACTAGCTGCTCACTCTCACCTGGAATGAGCATCCAACTTCCTCTCCGTGCATCTCTGTCCACAGAAAACTGCATATGTTCAGCATTTACGGGTTTGAAATTTTGCCACCAGGCTCAAATGCCTTCCATATGAGCCAGATTGAAAACATTCAATGAAAAGCTTCCAGTACCCTGCCTTTTTTATTTTCTCTTCAAGTAAAGCTAGAATCAGTACTGATTTCGTGCAATTCCATTGGGAGTGGAGCCTCTTGTGGAGCATAACTTCTGGAGGAAAACTGACAGGATCTGTATGATTTCAGCAAATTCAGGCCGATCCTCTGCCTAACAGGACTACATGAGCGGAACTTTTCTTTCGGTATCTTCTCAATGCTAGGCCTTTGCTTCTGAGAGTCAAAAAGCAAGGCATTCACAGCTTAAAATATTCACTAAACTAGTCGAGTAACAGATGCAACTATTCAGTTGTGATGTGGGCGGTCGAGCTTGATGCAATGGAAATTGTGGAAGAACTATCACCTCATGACATCAATTTCTCCTATCTCACAGGTTTGAAATTTCTATCTTTTAATATTCAGTGTTTAGACTTTTCCATGGTCATGCACTACTCTTTATAAATGGCAATATTTGACAGTGAGGCTCGACAAGCTGGAAAAATGAAGATGAATTATGAAAAGAAAATACTAAATATATTCAAGGACTGACTTTGATGCTGTACCAACAAGGAGTTGGTCTACTGGTCTTGGGTGTTGTCTAACAACCCCAAGATATTGGTATTGGGTTCAAGCCTTCTTGATGGAGGAGGTGTACGGCCCCTGACCACCAAGGGAGAAATGGGAAACCACTATCGATCTCCTTTAAAAAAAAATCTCATTCATTCCCTGAAAAAGAGTTTCATTTCTGAGAAGTTCCCATAAAACCTTTGAGAAAGTGTACACATCTGTCATATGATCATAATAATGTTGCTTCACTCCCTTCAATAATATTTCTGTATTGAACAACTGAGCAAAGGTTCTAAAATCAGGTTCAGAGTCGAATCATCCGAGTAAAAATAGTAGTATGAAGGATTATGTTAATGGGAGTGTGAGGTTGATGAGCGCGTCATACCCTGCAGTGGAGGGTATGTGGGTTCAACTTATTGGTTTGCACAAATGATTAGTTGACACACTTGTTTTAAAATTTAAAATTTTAAGAATATAATATGACACGTGGGTTCACATATAGAGTTGTATGAAACATTTATTCATTGCAGATGAAGATTTATAAAAATAAAATTTATGAGATGATGAGTTGCAATGACACAAATCTTATATGATATGACATAAATTTATTTTAAGGTCCATGCAGGGCTGGCCTAGAAAATATGGAGACCTGAGCGAGAAAACTTATTAAGACCTTTTGCAGTCAGAAAACCACTGCTGAACATTTGGTCCTAACACTAAGACGAACTTATCTAGCAAGACTAAACACATAATGTGTAATGGCCAAAATTTTGGCCGATGATCCAATCAAGGCTCAAGCTTAAGAGGTTATGCTACAAGCTTCTCGTCATTTCTCTAGCTTCTGGCCAATATATTACAGTGACAATTTGCTTCTTTAAAAATTTGTCCCACATCACCCGTATTTCATTTTTATCTGCGTGTTGATTGTTATAGGTTCAGACGTCTGTGAGTTAAATTATCTTAGCAAAACTTAAGTGATTTGTATACATTAGCAAAGCTAGGATTGTATATTTGTCTAATTGGGCATCATTTGATAAAGCTCATCAAAAAATCCACCTTTGGACCTTTCATTGTTTATGAGGATGTGGTATTTGAGACCTTTGTTATGTAGTTGGTCTTGTGTTGGGAGCCTTTCTGAATAAGGCCCCATGAGGTTGCTCTGTACGTACACTCTATGAGAGCCGGCCCTGAATTCATGTTGATAAGGATGCCCTTAGAGTCACCCAATTATATCCGCCGCATGTCTATAATAATGAGTAAATTTCGTCCTGTATAAAGAATCTTAAAAAATTATTACCTCATATTTATATATTGCGTTCTACATGCTATAGCCATAATGGGAGGAAAGGAACGTGAATAAAATCGTTAAAAACAACAATAACAACGTAAAAGGTTCCTAAGAGCATCATGCTTGGATGGTTGTGAATATATTTTCTGAAAAACGTATCTAATGTGAAGAGAACGAATTAACCCTCAACCAAAAAAAATAAAATAAAATAAAAAGATTGAGTAGTGACGTAGATCGAACAACCTACCAATATGCACATCATCAAAAATTGAATCTAGCTTTAAGCTGAAATTTAGTTAAAAAACAAATGGATTATGTCAATCTTCTAATTGCAATAAAAAATTTTAAGTTTACAATATAAGCATCCAATTGAAATTTAGAATTATTTTATCATATCTTGTACCTTGTTGTATATGCCTACGTACGGATACCTTAAAAATGAGTTCTTAATTCAACCTAGACATCATCATAACCTCTTGGTGAAAGTTACACTTGGATTCACAGCTAACATTTAATGATTTTTCTGTTGTACCATCTTTATAGGAACTAGATAGGAACCATATCTATCATAAAATAAATATAAAATTTCTATGTGAAGGCCTTAAAGATATCATTTTATCACTTGGCATACTAAGTAACACGACTAGAAATTATCGATCACACTCAGAGAACGAGCGATAGATCCAGAAAATTTTGCCATGCAAACTTCATCTAATAAGAAAAATATATGAAAATTCCGTAAGGGTTAATTGGCTAAATGCAATAAATAATCACTTTTAATTCTAATTATGAAGACCCTGACCGTAGGCCGGGTTGAGTAATTTGGGAGCTCTGAGCAAAAAATTTTTTATGACCCTCGCGTATGAACCCTCACAGAAGTCCTCCATTGGCTGCTTCGAGTATGAACCTTAAAAAAAATTTTGTGCTTGATTTTGTTGGTAAGCATTCAGCATACGATTCAATGTAGTACACTTGAATAAGGACGCGAAGACCTCCTTATGTAATCCTGAGTGTCATCAATATTTAGCAATAGAAATATACACAAATTTGGTGAGTATCTTCTCATGAATGTCTCTTGGAAGCCTTTGGATACTTGGACTTGATAATGATGTAAATCGGATGGTAGGAATCAGAAACCGAATTTTGAAAGTTCCAGAGACGGACTTTGTTGCCTTTGCTAGCAAGTCCATCAGAACATATACTTTAAGACATGCTAGCAAATTATTGATCTATATTTTCTCTTTCTGTAACAATTTGAATCATTCAAATTAGATCTTTGGTGTAAAAATATAATTCTTGAAAATTACACATATTTTTTTTAAAAAAATTATCAGTAAAGAATGAGTAACCCGGTTCATGCCATTACATGGAGGGATCACAAAGATGGACTATGATGGGATCTTCTAGAGCTATAAGTGATGCTCACAAAGGTGAGCCAAATGTCTTCAAGGGGATTCTAACCAAAGACACTTGGTTTCGAAGCCAATTACTTGACCATCTCATCCAACACCCTTTCGGTGAAAGTTGACCAGATTTGCTAATCTGATTTTAGAACCCTGTTTACATGTCGCACACTACATAGCTAACCACTTCGCTTGTGTCCATGTGAGTGACCTCTGTTGAGTTAACGCACTTTGCCCCTTTCTTGTTCACTGCACATGTCTCTCCTATACCAAGTCATCGCGCACATAGCTACAGTCCCTAGCTTGCGGTTCTGCGCTTAGTCAATAAACCATTTTTGTTTGCTAATCTGATTTTGTCTATTTTTGCTTTAAAAACTCATCTTTTAGCTTGTATTAAGTCCTGAATTAGTCTTGAAACATGAAAACTAGATAAACCATTAAGTAACACTCTAACAATCAGGAATAAAGTGGTCTAGGTATAAAATAAACTAAATAATTTGATCGTATCACTGTTCTTCCTACAAAAGTCATATTCACAATATCTAAGTTGTATCTCTTTTATTAGTGTGATTTGTATAGAAGCTCAACAATCACCCAGTTGAACAAGATGTAATATGAATTTATTTTCATAATATGTGAGATGAAGATGTATTTTCATTGTTTAATTTTTAACATAATAGTAAATGTTATTGTTCATTTTATTTTAGACGGCAAAGAATGTCACTATGTCTTCCTACTTTTCATATATTCTTTTGAGCATAATGTGAAGATTTTAAAAGTATACATTCAAAATCGTTTTTGATCAAAGAGTAGTATCATTGAGGGGTGTATGTGAGAGAAAATTGTTGCGTATTGTACAAATTATTTAGGAAACATAAACGCAATCAGAATCCATTTTCATCTTTAGGAACCAATTATTATTGGCGAGAGGTACATGAAAAAAAACACAACACTTGTGCTAGTAGACGAATTAAGGAAGCTTCGTATATGCATTTTTCTATAACATTAGAGACATCATAATTCATTGTGGAGCATCCAATTACGTAAAAAATGGTTCAAAAAGGTAAGCATTGGTTACAATGAGTGGATAAAAGATCAAGTGCACTCATTGCTATGTAATAATCAAAATATTATATTAGATAAGCTTTCTTAAATGACCAAGACGCCTTTACTATCAATAGTCACGTGGGGTGGGTACGTCATAAGTGGATATGGTTTTTACACAAAGGAACAAGATGTTCGTAGTACTATGCAGAATAAAACGATCAACATTATTTGTGAAGATGAATCAACCTATGAAAATGTCATTCAAGATATATATGTGACCTTAATTTTTGAGATATTTACTTCTCATTTTCTAATGTTCTTAGTTTGACAATAGATACTTTGTGTATAATGAGTTTGGTTTCAAACGCATGAGTAGCAGGCTTAACGGGTATACACAGATTCTTTTGTCATGGTTGAACAGTGTAAGTGAACTTTTTACGTGAAACATCTGTCACACTATATATTCAATCGTGCTTGAGGGGAAACATCATCTGTCACACAAAGGAACAGTTTTAAAAATCCTTTTGTTTTACTTAACTTTCCCCCTAATTTTTCATGCAATTTTCGTTCCCACAAAATTTCTCTAAATCAAACAAAAGAATCATTCTAACTTTTCTTTAAATTTTCTTTTCACCAAATAGTCCCTAAACCAAACACATTTGTGTTTGGTTTAGGGGAAATTTGGTAGAAATAAAAATTTGGGAGAAATGGATTTCCCATGGATTCCATCATATTTTTTCTTGTTTGGTTGGGAATAAAAATGGTGGAAAAATGCTAAAACCTTCTTTATTTAAACAAATTTCCCCCTATTTTCACCTAATTTTCCCACAAACTTTTCTATTCATTTTCTCACAAAAATTCCTTCTTATTTTCCATCAAATTTTCTCTAAACCAAACACAACCTAAAGGTATGTCTTTGATTATTGTGCACATGCATATTATGTGCACCATAAAATCACTAAGTGCATGTGCATTAATACCTACGTACTTGTGACAAAATTATAAATTTTAACATAAAATAAATTGATTATGTGTTACTGTTTTAAATTTTATTTATTATTATTGATAAAAAAAACATAATATATGAATGTCGCTAATAATAGCATTGATCATAATATTATTTTTTTTCTATGTGAAGTTGCAAGACATTTTCTTATACAGATTATTTCAGTGTGCACTTTTGAATCACATACCAGACTGATTTAATCTCAGAATAATGCTTTTCATTTAATTTTTAATCTATCAATTAACTATTGAAACAC
>NQLW01000072.1:606418-628188 GCA_002312845.1 Kalanchoe fedtschenkoi
AATGCTGCTTTGACACATGAAGCGAACGAGTTACGTGGACAGAATCCTGTTATATATTATTTCACAACACTGCTAGTTCCTTTAGCACGACCACCTAATGCCTCTCAGACTGTGGCATCCCCGCCCCCTCCTCCTTCGCCTCCGCCGCCATCACCAACGGCCACTTCCTCACGCAGCAAATCAAATCTGACATGGGTTTATATCGTTGTTGGGGTTGTCGTAGGGGCTGGTATTTTGGCTGGTATTGGAATTTTCGTGTTCTGCAAAGCCAGGAGGAGGAGGAGATCCGATAAGGATGCTGAGTCTGAGAGTTTTAAATTGTATGGGAAACCGACTGATAAAAAGTTGGAAGATGAGTCACAATCCACAGATTTTATGGAGAGCTTGGCCAGCATTTCACAGTCCCTGAAAATGTATACGTACAAGGAGCTGCAAGCAGGAACGGATAATTTCAGCCCAAATTGTTTGATTAAGGGAAATGTTTATCGAGGAACCTTTAATGGGGATTTTGCAGCCATCAAGAAAATGAGCGGGGACGTTACAAAGGAGATAAATATCTTGAACAAGATTAATCATCTTAATTTGATTCGCCTTTCAGGATTTTGCTTTAACCAGGGGGATTCATATCTCATTTATGAGTACGCAGCTAATGGGCCATTGAGTGATTGGATCTATGCGAACGGCCGTGGAGGAAAATTTTTAAGTTGGACACAGAGAATACAGATTGCTTTAGATGTTGCTACGGGACTTAACTATCTCCACAGCTACACTACTCCTCCCCATGTTCATCAGGATGTAAAATGCAGCAGTGTGTTCCTGGATAGTGATTTCAGGGCTAAGATAGCTAATTTTGATATGGTGAGATCAGCAGAGGGGAAAGATGGTGAATTCGTCTTAACAAGACACATTGTTGGTACGAAAGGTTACATGGCACCTGAATACTTAGAGGATGGGCTGATCTCAACCAAGCTAGATGTTTATGCATTTGGGATTCTCTCGCTCGAAATTCTAACCGGTAAAGATATAGATGCTCTGTGCATGAAAGAAAAGAAAGCCCCGGCAGACATATTAAAACCGGTGCTGCATGAAGAAGATAAGGTGGACAATTTGAAGGAGTTAATTGATCCAGCTCTGGGAGATCACTACCCTCTTGAACTTGCTAGTCTGGTTGCACATCTGATTGATCAGTGTTCAAAGAATAATCCATCTGTCAGACCAGGCATGGATGAGGTTGTAACAAGTTTATCGAGAATATTGAACTCATCACTCACTTGGGATTTCTCAAACAATTTATCAGAATATCATAGTGTCAGTCACTGACTACAACCTTTCAGCTTAGCCCAGCAAAAAAATGTCATACAGTGATATTTGTACTATGTATCAACTATTTTCCCAGGTAGCTTGTGGGCTTTTTTTACTTTCTCATATGTCAAGTGATTGCATTTTTCTCCAGGAAAATTATACAAAACATGATACGTTTTGTACATATGTAAAATTCTGATGTTTTTAATTCAATCATTAGAAAGTTCTCTCTATCCTCTAATACATGTTCTTTAATGTTAATTTGAATAGATTAAAGTTAAGTTAATGTTAACGATTGAATAAATTTAATGAGTGCGTGGTTGATGTTTTTTTACAAAAATTTGTGTAAAAAGTAAAATTGATAGATTATTACTGGTGATGAATGATTTTTTTTTATTATGATAAAGAAGTGATTAATGTTTGATGTTTTAAGGTAGTTGTTGATATTAAATACGCATTGAAAATTGTTAAATAACATGTAAATAAAAAAATTCAGTTAAGTGACATGTAAAAGAGGACAGAAGGAGCATAATATATAATTTAAGATCCATCTGTATGTTTTTTTAAGAATACGTATTAGAGTTCTAAGTTCTAACTAAAGTTTGAACATTTTAAAATGTGACACTTGAGCTATGAACTTAAATCTGCTATTTTATAAAATAAAATAAAAATGAATTTTATCTAAATTTATATTATTTTTACAAATAATTACAAAATTTGTTTCAAAAAAATATTAACACAATTATATAAATTGATTTTATTAATTAAAAAATTAATAAGCTTACGTAAGGAGAGTAGGTGCAAGTGGAAAGGAAGAATGAAGTGGACATGTGGCACCAAATGAATAGCTTGTGAGGATAGACAGTGTGACACGTGATAATTTCTGACTGTATTAATTGTGAAGAATAAATCATCTAAATATTTGTAAATAGTTAGGATTCTATGAGATATATAAAAATGTTGTTTAAAAATATTAGATAAATTTAAAATATATGTAGAATAAATATGTGATTTGTTTTAGATATTATTAATAGATGACATCCTTATAAAAAAAATTGATCAGTAATACAATAAAAATATAAACCAATGACATAATTGTAAATAAGTGGAATAGTGAAAACAAAAACTAAAATTGATGACGTCATCCGAAATAAGTGGAATGGTGACACAAAATGAAGGTCTAAAAATTAATCATAAAACATATAAAACGTTGTTATGTTTTTGTATTAAAAATTTAATAGATTGTAGATACAGCTTAATGGCCATTATAAAATGACATTGCTTTAACACTTATGTTTTCTTTTCCTTTTGGACGGATGATTAAGGCTGTGTTTGGTTTAAGGAAAAATTAGATGGAATAGAAATTTTGAAGGAAAATTTGAAGAACTTTTTTGTTTGGTTTAAAAAAAAATTGTAGGAAAAAAAATCACATAGAAAATTAGATGTTGAGCAGTGGTTTATATCTCACATTGCCCATTATATGATCTATAACGATTCTAATATATGATTGAGCTCCCTCACCCATTGTCAATTAATTTTGAGTGTAGATCCAACTATATTAACATTATATCACATTTTGAGTGTAGACCCCATTTTGAGTGTAGTTGCTCATCATCGAGCAACTACAGGTCTCACCATTTTTGTTTCATCCTCCTCTCCGGAAGCCCACGATGTTTCAAACGTCGATGGAGAATGAGCGAGAACAGATAAGTTGAATACAACTTCAGTCATGCTAGGCCTGGCAGAGGATTTGTCCTGCGTGCATGCTCTTGCCAGCCCCGCAAGGCTCATAGCACCTTCAACAGGATACGACCCCTCCAGCCTTGGGTCCATCCACAGTCTTAGCCGCCGCTCTTCCCTTTGCTCCCCCACTTCCATAACTCCCCGTATCTCCTCTGACAGCATTACAGTTTCACCACTTTCTTTCATCTCCATGCCTCTCTTCCCTGACAGTAACTCTAACAGAACAACCCCGAAACCGAACACATCCACTTTAGGACTGACTGAGCTCATCGCGGGTCTCGCTGAAGAGAAATTCGAAATCTTAGCCCTCAAACCTGAACCAAGAAGTATGTTACTGGTTCTGATATCTGAATGGACAATGCTTGGCTGCGTATGTTCGTGTAGATACTGTAAGCCGTGCGCCACGTCTAACGCTATTTGTAATCGCTGATGCCATGTCAAGAGACCTACAGGTTTTGACGAGGGTGAGAGAGAAGAAGGTTCGAAGAATAGCCTTCGATCCAATGACCCGTTTTCAGCGAATTCATATACCAGTAACCGGTTCCCGTTGAGGTCAGTCGAAGCACCCATCAGCTTGACCAGGTTAGCATGATTGAGTTTCTGCAGTATCTTGAGTTCCTCATTGGAATCCTCGTACACCTTCTTGACTGCCACTTGTTCATTGTTGATCATGGCCTTGTATACAGAACCCCCAATTCGACAACTCTCGCTCAAGTTTCCGGTTGCCTCCAGAATGAGTCTTCTGTCATATGCTATTGGGTTGCCTAGGTTGCTAGCGAGCCCTGGTAAGAGTTTGTCCTGCGCCATCATCTTAGGTCTAAGGATTGTTTCATGTGGTAGATTTTTCCTCATCTTAAGGAAACCACTTGTCTCCAAAGATGAATCACTACGGCCTAAAGCCTTACCAGTTGTCCTTCTACTTGCACGTCGCATATAGACGAGGAAAGACGCCAGCACAAGAACAGCGAGCGCGCCAAATATGGATGTTATTATCACAAGGATCAGTTTTTTTACTCCTGTTTTCGATTTCAGGCGGGTTTGAGGTAGGACTGGCAGCTCTGAAACTGGAATCAATATCGGTGAACCCGAAGCTGTCACGAAGTCGGTGAAATTATTATTTTCACTTGTGATATCATCCGGGGATGTCTTGAACAGGGAACTCAAAGTTGGCAAATCATCCCCGGGCTGCAAAACATATGTGATCAGGAAGTTGCGGCCACCGTTCCATGAGTGATTCTTCTCTGAGCACTTGCAGTAAATCGGGATAACCACTTCATCACCAATTGGCAAAGCTATTGGATTGAGGCTGGGATTCATGCTCTCCACTGCAACATAATCTGTGAGATTTTGGAACAAGGCGGTGGAGACTAAATAGAAGCTGTCCGTTTTCCTAATGTGGTAAGTAATGTTGGCAAAATAACGAGTCCCGGTGCATCCACAGGTTATGGGTATGAACAAAACCTGACCAGGACTCAGTTTAGCTTTCTCTGAAGCAATATTGCTGGCACGTGCAATCGAAGCAGGATTCACCGTAAACAGCTCAGATATGTTTTTCAAGTTCATGAAACCGGGGGAAGTGGCATGGTATGTCACATAGGTTGAACACCAAGTAGGTGACTCTGAAGAGCATGAGAAGTTTGCACCTGAGGATGTAGACGTCTTCTGAGCCTGAGCCCCGATCACACGCATGATTGTAAAGAAGATAGTAGTGATAAACTTCAGCTTACTGGCTGCCATAGCTAAAAGCTTCAAGCTGTATCCTCTTCCCCAAAGCAATGCTTTCTGCGATACTTCCAGAATGACAAGTCTGAACTTTGTCAGAGGTCGATGTTGGCATTGTTTAATTGGTAAGGCTTTAGCTTTCACGCCATCATATAAAACAGTTCTCACCTTTGTTTTCTTCTCCTACCCATCCGCGTCACTTGCCAAGTCCATCATATTCGATAACACATACAACATTTGTTTATGGCGGTACATAAAACCAGCAGCATTTTTTTCTAAACAAAAAGTTTGTGTAAGTCGATTATATTCTGCAGAATTATTCAAATGAGAGTGTTGTTACCTTGTTATGTTATGTTCTTGGAGTTGTCCGGATGGAATCTTCCATAACCAGTGAGCATCTTAGTAGTTTATTGCAGCAGTTGATCTACTCCTCGTCCAATGCATCGCTAGCAGTTTCATAAAGGCTTATGCAAGTCCAAAAAGTTAAAATCATGATTAAATAAACAACTAATTCAGTTTATTGAGCATGGATATGCTCGAAAAATATGAACCACACCGAGTCTGACGTCATTATATGCCCCCGACCACCTTAAAAAAAAATCAATCCATTCTGGTTGGAGCAGTCTTCCAGATAGTAAATAATATAGAAAAAAAGATATTTAAATAAAAAAATAATGAAAGTTGTTCCAAACCCAGAGCGTAGGATGCAGCTGCAAGGTTCAGGAACCCTAATCCGAAAAGAAAGATGAAGTCCATGAAGCTCTACAGAGTCAGCTCTCTATTGATGGGTCTGCTGTTTGCTTATTCTGCATCTGTCCAACTAGATGACCACGGTATGACTCCATCGAGAAAGCCTCTATGATTGCTAAAAATAATCTTAAACTGACGTCAGTCAACCGCTTTGTCTGTGTCAGATTGGTATTTCTGGCTTCCTCTGTATGTCTGTGCTGGTTTTGTGAATCTTGTTCAAGGGATTTCACTGACACCCAGATGGAGATTTGCAGCCAAATTAGGATTAGGGCTTGGACTGTGCTTGCTGATGAAAGTTGTGGCTGAGGATATTGTGTACGGGCTAGCTGGGTTTTGGTCAATGGATCTGAGCGAGAGAGTGGTTAGGGAGAAGATTGGGAGTGGGCTGGTAGTGGTTTCCATGTTTTTGCAGTTGAAAGCATTGGATTCATCTAGTTACAAGAACGGGAAGAGAAGAATGCAGATTTCAACTTGTGTGCAATGTGGTGAGTGAACTTCAAGTGCTTGACCCTGGCTTTGTTTTCAGTTGAGAATAGGGTAGAGCTGCCATATTCTGACACTTCTGTTGTGTTCCTTGTCAATGCAGGAATGATACTGTTGGCGGGTGTTGCCTATGGACTTCCATTTGTATTCTTTGTTGTGCAAAGGGGCCAAATGAAATTCGACTTGTGAAAGCTACCGACAGTTCGCTTTTCTGAAATTCAGATGTTTGGCTCAAGGGTAATTCGAGGGAAAGAAAAATTTGATGAAATCTTTTGGGTGGTTCAGTGAAAACTGGAGATAATGAAATTATATGTAAATGTACGGCAAAAATAAGGAAGAAAAATTTATTTCACTTAAAAAGTATTTTTGCATTTCTTATAAAATTTTCCGGTTAAAATTAGAATAAATTATATAGGGAATTTAGTTTCCATCTTCCTTTCCTCTATATTTTCCCTCCACCAAACACAGCCTTAATGTATGAGGTTGCTCGGCTCAGTAGGATAGTCCAAAGTATGTTCTGATGTGATCCTTAATATTGGGAACAAACTATAAAAAGCAAAAGAGTTTGATTTGATATTCCAAAAAAACAAAATGCTTCTAGAATACAATACCCAGGAAGCAAATACCTGTAAGTCTGATTTTCAGCACAAGCAGATGTGTCACATAAAAAACAAAGAGACTGAACGAGGCAGCAGCATAAAGTACTAGGTTCATTTTGTAAGGCATCCCCATTGGCCCTGAGGGAAATTTTTTGACAAGTGCCTTGGTGCTCACTGACTTGTGGATCCTTCCCTTGGCTGGCCTCGGCGGTCACCTTGGCTCGGGCTGCGACTCAGGCTCCTCAACCCTTTTGTAGGAGGAGGGGATCCAGAGTATGCCCTATCTCGACTGGACCTCCTTTTCTCCTGAGGTGAAATGGACCTGTGCCAACAATTGTATTTCTGTTTGACAGATGATTCAAAAAGGGGAGTTCAAAGACGGATAATAATGATACGCAAAATACCTTGAATACTGCCTCCTCCTAGGTGCTGGATCATAGTTGTCAATGGGACTGCGTGAGCGAGATCTTCCGCGTCTAGGAGATCGTGAGTAGCGAGGTGGTGATCTCCTACGATCATGTCCACCACGGCTTCTACCAAAACTACAATGATAAAGGCATCCATCAGCCAGTAATTTGGAATGACAGATCATATTATTTCTAGGCATGCATCATGTGCCTACAATTGTATCTGAATCATCAGTGCATACAATACCTTGACAAGTTCTAACTGTGCATACGATGTCCTGCCAAATACAAAGTGCTCACAGAATGAAGAATTTTAAGGAGTCTTCATTTGTTCTAATATGCATCAAAGAGTGTCAGTTTACCATTGCCTACCATCTGCATTTATACCTCAATCAACTTACTGTTCAAAACTTGAGTACCAGCTTAGGTGGAATGGGACATACATAAAACCCAATACTATGAATAGCCCGAAAAGTTTCCTTGCTACAACAAAAACCTTCACAATCTCAGAGAACAGAAATCATATTTCTAGTTTTAGACGGCTATACCATTTTTCATATTGCTTGACACCAAGTTAAGAAACAACACCTAAATTTTCTCCACAGATCAAAAGAAGATGAGAACATTAAATTGACATCAAGATAATAAGATCTGAAATTCATAAGTCAAACACTAGGGTTGTCAGTCCAACTGCAACCAACATCACAAACCAAGGGCGAGGAAGAAATTAAAAAAGCAACTCACCTTGGTCGCTCCCTAGCTCTCATGTCAACCGGCTTCTTTCTATTTTCCTCAGCAAATACAACTGTGATCTCTCTGCCTTGCAATATTTGACCATCCATTTGGTATTTAGCTTCTGCAGCATCTGCAGGATCAACAAACTGAACGAAGCCAAAGCCCCGTGGCTCTCTGTATGATACAGAAGCTTAGGTTAAATAAGATCCTCAGAATTATGCGCAGAGAATGGTGGCGACTTAGGGCATCTTACATAAAACACAAATATCTCAACAAAGAAATAAACGGCTACCAGTATTCTTAAAGCTCCCAAAAAGCAATACTTTGCTGCTGACCTTGTGCACTTGAGAAATTCAATGTGACTTGAAATTCTTCAAGACTTGAACATCTTCAATATATAAGCAAACCCACGTTCCGCAAATCTTCCCATTAAAATTGCTATGTCTTCAACATAACTCTACTTACTCGAATGGTATCTTCAAAAGTTTTATACTTCTGTTCAATCTAAAATTTTAATTTCAACAGAAGTTTGCTCTAAAAATTTGGAAGAGTATAAGAAGGCAAGTGACCCAAGAACATAAACTTCATACGAAAATGGAATTAAATATCAAGCACCAAACTGGTACCTGAGAGAGGCAGTGCTAACTATTGCTTGTAAACTTGATCGAAAAAATTCTAATGCCTTATGTAACAGTGTAAATTTACTAAATACAAATGCTGATGCAATTCTCACAAAATGGAAGTTGTATGTCAACTGGAGAAAGTTTGAATTATAGGGCAGCTAAACTCATAGTATATGGTGCACTGGGCAGACACTGGTCTAGAGAAAAAAGAGCATTATGATAGAATAATGGTCACCTAGAATTAATGAGGTTTTTCTAGAATTGAGTAATTTATAGCCTGCTATGGGATGCAGGGCTAACTTACCCAGTGTAGTAATCTCTAGGCAAGTACACATCTTTCAGAGGCCCAAACTGACCAAATGGCCTTCGGAGATCTTCTGGCCTGCAAATACATGAGTTTAAGAGATAAAACACCAGTAGTCCAAGAACATTCTAGCATGACATTAACCTCATTTGGTAAATTAAAGTGGGTTCTTTTCAACTTAATTTTATGGTAAATATTATTCAAAATTTCAATTTAAGTCTTAGCGTTTAACAATTTTATCTGTGAATTTCAGTTAAATTCAAATCATGATACTAAAAAAATTTCAAGCAAAAAGCCCGTAAATATTAGAATTCCACAAGCAAAGAAATATTAATAACAGTGGGAAAAAATAGATGAACAAAACCTGCAGTCACGGCGGAGGTTGCGAACTAGCAAACTAGTGGGAAGGTCCCTGTCACGCCCTCCGTGACGGGCCCTGGGGCTAGGACTCCTTCGCCTCCCATAGCCGCCCCCACCCCTTGGAGGAGATCTGCTGTAGCTCCTGCCCCTCATTCTCAGCTAACACTTGAACCTGTCATAACAACAGCAGTATGAAGTCAACTCCTTAACAAAAACCCTTAATTGAGATGCAGATTTTGAGACACCCCACAATTTTTTTTATTTTGTTCTTTAGGTTCACCAATTCAGAAATCTACAAATGAGACTGAAGTACGATAAGCAAGTAAATAACAACTGTGGGTGGGTTAAAAGCATGGGCATCTCAAGCGCCGGAGAAATAGACTTGTAGTGACCCATCTGCTGACTAAAAAACATATAACTGAGCCGCATCCTTCCTAGGACTAGATTGTGAACATCCCTAAACTGTCCAGAGTGCTTACTACAGCCCCCTTGAGAAAATCTCCCATAACCAATAAGATTCTCCGTAGTCATCATAATCTTCTCTTTCTATTTTTCGTCGCATATCCTCAATCTCTGCTGAGCTCATGTATTTGGGATATTTACCATCCAAAGCTCTTACCATCATATCACGCCGCAACAAAGTTTTCATCTTTATTCTTCATGTCACAAAATTATTTTTGCTATCAAAAGGTACTGCGTCAAACCGCAACAAATCACCATCACGAAACTCCAAGCTCTGATGCCAACTTGTTTGAGTAGCAACGAAATATGAAGGAAAATAATGAGCAATAATAAAAGAAGACGCAAGAATTGCACGGTCCAATCGTGATGATCTAAGTATATAAGCAAAGACAGATTTTTTTACTTCTCATAAGAAAATAAAAAAAGAACTTATGGCTTTCTAATCTACCTTCCCAATAACCCTGACAAGGTCCATCTAAGTACCAATAAGTCTTGAAACAATTAGGACTTATAATCCTATTAAAGCAAGTTTTTCTAAACTACCGGAAAATCAAAATAATCAGAATTTTCAAAATTTGAATGATGCAATACATAACTCAACAAATCTTGAGCATGGTTTCCATCAGCTTCTCTTCTGAACAAATATCAATCCCAAGCCCCATATCGTCTATGAGATTCAAAGCTTATACGCTTCAATGAGATCACCCGCTTTACAAAAAGCTCAATAAAAAATTTGTAAGTGAGCAAATCATGCTGGATGAATTCCCCAAGTTTGACGATGAACTTGGCCTCATCTTGTGAAAGGAAGCCGAGGTGTGCTTGATGAGCTCAAGGGATTCAGTAAATCAAAACAAGTTGTAATCCGGTTTGCAGGAGTTGGGAAACTCGTCGCATACTAGGAGAAAATACTGGGTCCGTGGTGCTGGTGTTGATGATGGATTTGAGTGAGTTGTGTATTTAGCCTTGTCATTGCACAAACTCGGTTGAGACGGAGGAACGGATTTGGGGTTGGGGCTGTGATGGAGTCGTTGAGGAGGTGAAGAGAAGAAGTATTTGGCAGCGGCGGAAGTTGAGGCAATAGGCCCTGGTTACTCTTTTACAATCATCATTTACCAAAAAAAAGAAAGAGCACACTTTTACTTCAAAGCTCCTTCACTCCGAACTAGAGCCCAGGACAGGACAGCAGAGCACAACACGATACTCACAAACAGATACGTTTCTAATTACTGGATGCAAGTACGGTAGCAGATCAAATCCATAACCAATTCCAACTGAATGGGTGAAAACAATTATGAGAAGGCGAGAGCTCCATTAAACATGCCCAGACTAAAATTATCTGATTGGGAGAATTGACATGGATTCAGAATACCTTCACAAGTCTGGAGTTGAGTCCTCGCCAAGCTGCCCGCCGCCTTCGTCTATCGCCAGATTCCGATTTTTAGGGCACCAGCAGACCTCGTTTGCCGTCGCTGGTCTAATATATTTATTTCGACCACTAGTTTTATGAAGTATTACCATTTGGTCCCTCTATTATTAACGCTTTGTCGCCGACTGACGGAGAAGTGAAAATGGGCTGGCAAATTTAAATGCTAGTCTCTCACCCACCGTGTATGTATGCCGAGGAAATTGGAAATAAAAATATATTTAAAATAATTTGGATCGTGGATGTGTTTTTTCCGTTTTGTACCCTAAATTGGTTTTAGATGTTTTTGAAAGAATTCAGCTCTCTCGTCTTGAAAAGCTTTTCTGCGGAAGCCGGAGGCCTCCTCTGCTGTACAACCTTCCCTTTTTTATGAGATGGGAAGGGTTGATGCACAAGATGTATTTCTTTAGTAAGTGCCTCATAGATCCTATATCTATCTATATAATGTAGAAATCATGTAACGAAAGGGGTTCTTATTTGTACAAATGGTACTTCAAACTTGGAACGAGCATGAAGAAATTAACGACTGCCTGTTGTATTTCTGGTTGGACGACAACAGATAGTATAATTAATGGATGGCTCTGTGTGTTGGGAATCACCCACACAAATGTAAATATGAATTTCTGAACCACGCGACATAAACACCGATTTGGAAAGCCCACAATCAATTTCATGGCTTTTACAATAATATGGACTATCAGATACTGGATCCGGATTACTTATTTCTTACTTTGATCATTCTCAATCCAGATCTGAGATATAGATATGGATCTGAATTGAGAATCCCGAAAGAAAACGAATATGGAAATAAACTATAACGTTAAATTACCTTGTTCAGTTGTCTCGTTTCTTGTGTGGCAGGTGACATACCTAATGGTATCCACTCACAAGTGTGAGATACCACGTCTGGCTGGAGTGCTAGTTTCCTTCCGGATAAACGCAACCCCATTGTGTGTCTTTCTATTATCGTATAACGAGAATTGTGGTGATCTAAAGTAAAAATCCTAGGCTTCTATTTATAGTGAGATCCAGGCTTTGCCCGGTGGGCCAAAACTCATTAGCTGGGTTACCGGGTCTGCACCCGTGGATCAGACCCAGTGGGTATTATTCATGGGTCATACATGAATTAACCCATCTGATTTATCCAAATCAGACGTGGGTTGAACCGGATCATATCCGGACCGAATCCTATTCGGTTTCCATTCAACTTAATATCTCATACTTGATTGTGTGCGATCCTTTAGGTTTATTCTTATTCAGTCATGGGTTAGAGCCCATTAATCATTAGTGGCCTCTAGTAAGACATTATGATTCATGATTAAGAATAAATTGATTCGAGACAACCAAACCTTTAGTCAATACGAGTCAATTCAACTAGTTTAATGGGCAGACATCAATATGATGGGTATCTAGACATATACACCTGGGCAACGATATTCATATATACATTGCACTATTTATAAAAAAAATTAAGGTGTTCTACGACTATTATAAATTGAAAATGAACAAGTTTTCCAAGAGAGCTATGTCGTTCTGCACGATCAATAATTTTCATTTTATGAAAATTATCAAGTACAGTGTCAAAAGATATAAACATGTCCTATATGTGCAGATGACACAATTTATTATAGACCGATGCATGTGCGTAATATTGTCTAGATAAAGGTGGAGTTTGGTAAAGTGACAAAGATCAATTCGGAAGAAAAGTGGAAGAAGAAGTTAATATTTTTAACATAATTTTATTGGGATAGTTTGTCAGTCAGATATTGCATAGATTTAATGCATTTGAAGAAGAATATAAAGAGCTTTGTGGGCGCATTATTGAACATTAAAGGCAGGACAATGGGTGGATTGTCTACCGGGCTGGATCTAGTGGACACGATGATTAGAAAAGAGCTTGCACCCCAAACCAGGGGTGATCAGACTTATTTTCCACCTACGTGATACACTCTGTCTCGCAAGGAAATGGAATAATTTTGCAAATACTCTCATGATATCAAGGTGTCTTACAGTATTCCTCCAACTTTCGTAACATTATGTCAATGAAGATTATGTGCATGAAGTCACATGACTGTTATGTTTTCATTTAGGAATTTCTGGCAATTTCCATTAGAGATGTACTTTACAAAAAGGTGTTTTACAGATGATTTATGTTCTTAAGAATCATATAGTTGTCACATTATGCGAGATGAAGCTATATTTTTCATCCAAAATTTCAATTCAGATTTCATTTGCTTATTCATGTGGTCTGCAAAATTAGGATGTCGAATGTCAAACTGCTTCTACTAATTCAAATCTGCTAGATGACGCATGTTTCCGTTTTCTATTCTCTTATGTGCGTATAAAACCATAAGACTTTGTTTAGTGTGCATTTCACTTTCTCACCCTTCAAAATTTTCTTTTCATGTCGTAGTGTATCCCGCTTTGGACACTCAGTCGTGTCCTCATATGCACCTCTTTGAAAATACAATCATTAGAGGAGACATGTATCTTCTTATATTCAATACCCAATTAGATAAAGTATTTTCTTCATGTCGTAAGTTTATTTTAGGAGCTCATTTGGTTCTTGCTACGTCTCACAAAGAAGTGATAAGAGACTTGCGAAAGATTTTTCACTTCACCCATATGCGGCTTTCAAATTGTGCAACTTTAACACTCTAGATAATGTACTAAAGTGTCTGCATCCAGGATACAAATGGGTGTCGACTTGTTCTTGATTGGATCGAATAATTTTGAATTTCCTTCATTATTTGCAGCTAAATTGTTCAGTGTTGTACTGAAATTGTCAGCATATATATGCCTGCGCTTTCCTTAATGTTAGCAACTTCTTTGAGCTGCGAACCACCGAATGGTTCACCAAGTAAGTACGAGACTGTGCAAGATGCACAAATGTCATAATGTCGGAGATGATGATGTAATTTCGAGAGAATGACCATATTTTCATTCTATAAGTTTATAAAAGGACAATTGAAGTAATTCTTTGATAGCTTCTCGCAATATCCTTTCACAAACTCACAAAACTCTTGTAACTCAGCATTGTGTTTAGGACTACGGTCATAGAATTTCATTCTGTTTTAACTCATTGTTGTATTGTAAAAAGTTTAATACTAAATAATTGAAAAACGTATATTTATATATATAAGCATTAAATTTAGTTATGAAGATGATAATGAATTTTAAAGGTAAAATAATATATTTAAATTAACTTATAATCATATACTTATTGCTCCAAAATAATATTATACTCGAACTGGTGAAAAAAAAATCTGCTTAAGAGAATTTGTCAAACAATACTAATGTATATAATTAGTGATGTCAGCTCGAGGATCAAAATTTTTTTATGACTATGATTTACATTTAGATTGCACTTATAACCGTAAAATGCCTTTTAAAATAAGAAAGAATTAAATACAACACTACTACGTAAAAAGAAATGTGTAAAGTCATTATCATAAACGACGTTTTTTCTCAGCAAAAGTCATTAATTTTCTAAGACTTTATACTACACTGTTATCGAATAAGCGTCATATAAAGTGGTAGCTAATGATGACATTTTACTCAAAAAAAATTGCATAAAGTGTTAATCAGGTTTATTTGATGTTTTATTGTAATAAATGTTGTCTAACCTATATGCTAGTTACGATTGAAACATTGCAGCTTTTTGCTTTTGCATCAAATACAACGCTCTAAGTATTAAAACATTATGTATTCATTAAGCGCCATTAAAAGTCTAAAAGTACAACGCCACCTATAAATTAACATGTAATAGTGGGGAATAATTGTTTAATATTATGTCGAATTTTGGTTGTTTCGTAGGTACATAGATTTATGGTTTTTTTAAAAAATAATAATAATAAACGGGGAGGTATCGATAGGGAAGGATTTAGATTAAAAAGTTTCGTATGATGGCTGATTTGGTTTGTATCGATAGATATTTTTTGGGTTATTGTTTTATTTTGGTTGAAACGTGCTGTCTCGAAATAGGGACAAACGGTTGACAAAAAAAATTGAAGATGGGCTGTTGGCAGGCATAGGAGAATTCATAGTCGTTGCCATGTGTCTTCTTTTTATTTTATTTTATTTTATTTTATTTTTTTCTCTCACTTATAAAATAGATAAATAAATTAACAATATAATTTATTACTGATGAGATTGTGGTGGTGATGATTTACCAACAAAATCCGTTATAAAATTTTAATTTATCTATGTTATACAACTATAGGTTCAGAACCAGAGTCTAGTTATCGAACATATTGATTATACGTTTTTAAGTGTAGTTTAAGGTGAGTAAATAATTCCTGCATATTTCTTTTCGTACATAATTAAATATGTGATTGTTAATGAAGTATATTGGGTATAATACGCACATAATATATATCCATGTGAAAAAGTGAAATTGTTATATTGAACATTCATTCATGTGCATACACGCTGCATCATGTCTGTGATGCTTGTTACGCAAATATATCGTGCTTGTTATATGATTGATTAATGATCCAGATCGATAATGACGACTGCCTAGCCAAAAGGGCTTACGTCGCAGTTCATATTTGTCACGCATACACGATTGCATTTGACATATGCTATTCTGATGTCATATAAGAAATACATATTCAAAATAAATTATAATTGACCCCTATGTACACAACAAAAGTACGAACGGTGAGCGAGCCGCACGTGATTAATAAAATATCAATTAAAATAAAACAATCCCCCCTCGGCTCGCCAAATACGTCACGAGTTGTTTAGTCACGGAGTCTTTTGACTCACTCCAAATATTTAAACTCTCTTTTCAGATCTGTAGTCGGTCAGTAGCAATGATGTTTGAGTAGCAACGAGCGAGCTCTTCGGTACGGTGCCATCCACTATTCAGTCGATTTCTTTAGTCAGTAATTATTTATTTCCTTGTTATCTTAGTAGTTGTTGCTCTCATGTACTTGGGTAAAATTTTAGGTTGATTTTGAATAAATTTAAATTTTGAATGTTCTTTTATTTGTATGTTGAACATTTGACTTACATTTGATTTTGATTTTTCTTCGCCGAGACTTGTTTGACTAAAAGTCAAAGAGACAAATCAAACGCCGTCGCGATCCACTTTTTTCTGGTCGTGACATTCATGCAAAACCTAGATAGAACCTTACTCAGATAATTTTTTTGAATCAAACAAAGCCTCCTCATTTTCTTGTCTCTACTTATTTTCATGTCAAAAATTTTCTTGGCTTTTCCTAGGTCCTTCATCTCAAACTCCTTAGTCAAATGAGATTTTAGTATTTCAATCTCACCCCGGTCCTTGGAAGTAGTCAATATATCATCAATGTACAGAAGAAGATATATATAGGACCTGTCTTGCAGCTTACAAAAATACTCACAATCATCGTGTTTACTTCTTGTGTGAACTTGTCGAATCGCTTGTACCACTACCTTGGAGACTGCTTTAGACCATACTATAATTTCTAATGTTTACAAACCAAATTTTTTTTACCAAAGAATTTGAATCCTTCTGGATATGTCTTGTAGATCTCCTCTTTCATGTCTCCATATAAAAATATCATTTTCACATCCATTTAAACTAGCTCCATATCCCGACAGTAATATTCTGATGGGTGCGTGTTTAATGACTGGAGAAAACAATTCATTTAAGTCAACTCCCTCCTTTGGAGTGTAGCTTTTAGCCACCAATTTGGCTTTATAGCGGACATCAAACTTGTTAGGAAATTATTTTTTGTATAAACACATTTGCCATTCTTTCTCTTTGGTGAACTAGAAAATTTATATATCTTCTTCTTGTCAAGGGACTTTATTTCTTCTTCTATGTCAATAATTCATTTTACACGAACAACTTCTTGATAGGTGGTGGGAACTTCATGGATTTCGCCTGCAGGTGCTTCAATTACTGTATTAGCATAATGGAGCAGGTATTCTTGTTGTGCATTTTGGCCTTCATGTTGTAATTGACTCAAGTTATTGTTCAGGTTCTTTAGTTACAACATCTTCTTCAATAGACTCATCATCTATCACAGGAGTCTTCTCACTTGTTGGTATGACAATGCTTTGTTCGAACTCCGCCTGCTTTGTAGTACTCTCTCTTAGTTGCATGTGAACCTTAATTAACATTGTAGATTCATCAAAGGTTACGGCTCGACTAAAGATCATTTTCTTACACCGAAAGCGATAGCCTTTAACTCCTAAAGTGATCCCCATGAAGAGTGCCTTCTTCACCATCGGATCAAGCTTTGATTACTTTAGATAATAGTAAACAATGGAGTCAATTATATGTAAGGAATCATAATAAGTAGCTGTTTTCCATACCATTTCTCTAACGATGTCTTCCCTCCAATGAAAGTTGATAGTAGATAATTAATGAGATGGCAAGCATAAGCTAGCGCCTCATCCCAAAATTGTTTGCCCAAACTAGTATTGGACAACATATAATGAACTTTTTTTGCCAATGTTCGATTCATACGTTCTGCCACTCCATTTTATTATGGTGAAGGACCATGAAGCGTCAACAAAATGCCTTTTTTATAACAAAATTCTTTGAATGGATCGCTTTTGTACTCTCCACCATTGTTTGATTGAAGACATTTGATCTTCTTTTCTGTTTAAGCCTCCACCATCTTTTTCCAATTTGTGAAGACATTCAGCACTTTGTCTTTTGACTTCGTAGCATATATCCAGAGTCTTCTTGAAAAATCATCAATGAAAGTCACAAAATAGTGTTTGCTTCCCAATGACGCCATCTTGGAAGGTTCCCACACATCCGTGCGCACATAGTCCAAGATATTTTTAGTATTATGGACGGTTGTACTAAATTTGACCCTCTTATATTTCCCATTTACACAATTCTACCCGAACTTAAGTTTACAAGTCTTGACTCCCTTTAGAAGAGATCTTGATCCGCCAATTTCTTTAATGACATTTCACCAGGATGTTCCAATCTCATATGTCACAACTTATATGAGTTCAACTTCCTATCATCATTGGAAGCTGCACTTGCTTCTCCAATAACTGTACTACAATCATAGTAATATAAGTTCTCTTTTGAATTCTTTTCAAGATAACTAGTTATTCTAAATATATCTTCAATAATTCATTCTCTACTGACCACTTGTATCCCATCGCCACCAATAATCTCACATAAATAAGGTTCTTCTTTAATGTTGGCACATAGCAGACATTAGTACGGATCTTCTCTGATCCGTCACGATTCCACAATTGAATTGTACCACCACCTCCATGTTTCCATTGGGTTATCATATGTTGTGTGAACAACATCTCCTTCTTACTTTTCCAGTTCATAAAAATAATTTTTTATTGGAAGTCATATGGTGACTGCAACCTAAATTCAAAAGATATGCATTAGATCGTTTTGTTGTGGCTGCTACAACCAAAGAGTAGACCAAGTCTTAAATTTTGCACTAACCTATATTGGAATCAACAACAATTTTTCCTTTGTTAACATTGCCCTTCGACTTTGAAAAATCCTTCTTCCATTTTTTTTCTCGATAAAAGGCACATCCGTCCTTCCTTGAATGGGCTCCGTTTTATTTTGGATCTCCCCCTTAAACTTTAGCTATTCTTCTGCGATCGTCCCCTAGTCACCATCAGAGCTTTGGTTGTTCCTTTGTCACTCTGTTTGTCTTTTTACCTAAGCTCATAGTTGTACAATGCTGCACAGACCTCTTTTAGTGACAAATTGATTTTTTCATGAAGTATAGTTATTTCAAGAAACTCATACTCCTTAGGAAGAGACCCCAATAACACCAGCACCAAATCTTTATCTTCAAGTGTCCCATCCAAATTAAGCATATTCGAAATTAACTGCTTCAAATTTATAATGTGCACATTTAGTGTGGCACAAGAAATATATATGAAGTGAAATAAGCATTTCTTCATATACAACTTATTCTACATGCTTTACTTTAAAAACTTCTCCTTCTAGCCCGTCCATAATGCATTTGCCAAAGTCTCCTTTGCAAATACTTCAAGTCCTTTAACAGGCATGATCGAATTGTGCCGCGCACCAATCGATTTAGCATTTATCCAATCTCTTTTGTCCACATCATATGATTTCTCCTTCTCAATAGCAAGGTTTAGACCTTCTTGGAATAGTACGTATATAACTTCTACTTGCCACATGTCAAAATGACCTGAGCCATCAAATACTTCCACCAGAACTTTACATTTGTCACCACCGGTCTTGACATTATAGACGAGAGAGAGCTTCTAAACACCACTGAAGTGGCTGGTGCTACAGCTGGTATGGTGGACTCTTCCTTCTTTTCATTCTTTTTCCCTATCGACTTAGTAGCTTTTCAATAATCATAATTCTAATAGCCCAAAAATTCTTTTTTGATGTGGAAAATCAACTTTTGCTGCAACCACAAAGCATACAAGAAATTTTGTTTTTGATACCAATTGTTGTGCGAAAGCATGTAATATACAAATAAATTATTGAACCGCTAATTGCAACAAGTGATTTCCAGAAAAGATTGAAGAGATACGCCGGTCTGCTTTGGAATATTCAATTTCCTTGACAAAACCATCCTCCAAAATATCTTCAGGTATTTCAAGACCAGATATCTTACGCAATTAACTGCACAATAACCACTACAATTATACTATCAAAATAAAAGTTACTCAAACAATAAAGAATAAAATAACCAGTATTACGAGGTTTAAACACATAGTCTACGTCCCGGACACCACCACACACTTAAATTTCACTCAAGAAATATTACAAAGAGGTGAAAAGAAAATCTTTTAGCTAATTGAATGATTGTAACTAATGATTGGTGCAATTTGATATGAGAGAGGGATGCTCTTTTTAGATGAGTTTGAGAGGAACACACATGCTCACATCACTCAAATGTAGAATTTAATGTAAAATACAACAAAAACGTCCATTATAGTGGTAAAATGGATCTCATTTCCAGATCATCTTACCACATTATATAAGTAGATGGTAGTAACTAAGTGTTAGGTGTCATTTTGTAAAAGTAAGAGATGAATGCTGAATGAGAATCTGAATGGTCAGCCCACTGGTCAAATCACATCTGATTGTTGAATGATTACTTTCATTTGATAATTCATTTTTTAAAATATCTTATTATATAATTATTTATAAATATAAAATTATATTAAAATTATAATTTTACAATATAAAATTAAAATTTATAATCATGTTATAACAATATTATTTATTTATGAAGTGCTTGAGATTCTGCTTGAAGAAATTAACTGCGGTCAACATTGATGTGATTCTGATTGAAGTACGATACGGGCAGAGATGATTCAGACTTTCCAAATATTCATTAAGAGAAAAAGAACAAGTATTCGGTTCACTGAATGCTTAATATATTCTGAGACCACCTCTTAATACAGCCCAATAAGTACAACAAAACATGACCTTAGTATAGTTGATTGCACATTATTAAAAATTAATTGGCAATGAATGGAAAAGTCCAAGCACACTTATAGATTAATCTTCTGAGTTCAATAGACGATACAAGACAATGTCTCTTATATACACCGACACTAAACATATATATTTTGGAAGCTAATACACATTTAGCATGTGTCCTCAAAGTTTCAATCTACATTGTCTCACTGTAAGATGGGAAAGGATGTTGAATTGTGAAAGGGGGGTGTTTATATAACTAGGTGTATATGTTCATATATTGACAGCTAACATACATAATGTCGTCTCAGTCACTACTCAGTGGCTAAGTCCCCTCTCTTCATGTGCTAGAAAATGTAAACGAACTCACAGCTAATATAATTTAATGTCATCTCCAGTTAGTACTGTATATTAATGCCCGAATGCATGCAACTGGGCATGAGATATCATTGATCAAAGCATGGAGCGAATTAATATATAGCTGGGATGACACATGCAGTGTTCGAAAAGATGAGCTGTACGTGAAATTTGAAGACAATTATAATATCAGTGCAGTACAGTGTTCAAGTTGATCTAAACGCGCCATATATATTTATATATCGAAGAAAATGACTTTTGAGAGGTTGGTTAGGGCGTGGGGCTCCTAAATTAATCGATCTATCACTAATTGGCCAGTGTGGCCAAGAATTCAGCAATTTTCAGAATCCACCTGACGCCATCATTCATATGCAACGTACCATACTACCCATGCATGCACTCCACATATATCAGTCTTCATTCTCCATTTAAAACCTAATTATGAGATGATCGCCCATATGGACTGATCCGCAAGTCTCGTGCTTTACGGTGCTTCATCTCAAACTGTATAATGTATATATCCTGCCAGACACGAAATATTTGTTTGGAGGTTTTGAGAAGATTGTAAGAATAGGATATGTATTATTATTATTTTTTTTTGTAAATTGCTCACATTATTATCAAAATTTACAATTTTTAGAAAATACGTAGTACTGAGCGCTTTTGCAATTTTTTCTGTTTGTAATTATAGACAAATTTTGGAGGGCGAAATCACAAATTATTATTTACACAAACATCTGAAATCATATGTCTGCTTAAAATTGCAACATATTATAGTAATATCTATAATTTGCAAAAATGTGAGAGTACATCTAATTATTAAGCTGAAAATTGAAGTTAGCGATTTGCATAGGTTGTTTTGACCACTCCTTTTTCAGTTCTAAATCATTAATGCCCTAAAGCCTACCTCTAGCAGCAAGGGGTGTTCACCGGTCCAAAACCGGAGCGGACCGGATCAGAATCGATTTGGACCGGAACCGGAATCGATAAATGATAAGGATCAAAGACCGGACCGGATCGGAAAATTCCGGATTTGGACCGGACCGGATGGTTTGGACCGAAATCATAAAAAATTAATTAAATTTTAATAGAAATGTGAA
>NQLW01000072.1:628960-686616 GCA_002312845.1 Kalanchoe fedtschenkoi
TATATCCTGCCAGACACGAAGATATTTGTTTGGAGGTTTTGAGAAGATTGTAAGAATAGGATATGTATTATTATTATTATTATTATTGTAAATTGCTGACATTATTATTAAAATTTACAATTTTAAGAAAATGCGTAGTTTTGAGCGCTTTTGCAATTTTTTCTATTTGTAATTATAGACAAATTTTGAAGGGCGAAATCACAAATTACTTATTTACACAAACATATGAAATCATGTGTCTGCTTAAAATTGCTACATATTATAATAATATCTATGATTTGCAAAAATGTGAGAGTACCTCTAATTATTAAGCTGAAAATTGAAGTTAGCGATTTGCATAGGTTGTTTTGACGACTCCTTTTTCAGTTCTAAATCATTAATGCCCTAAAGCCTACCTCTAGCAGCTAAGGGTGTTCACCGGTCCAAAACCGGAGCGGACCGGATCAGAACAGGTTTGGACCGGAACCGGAATCGATAAATGATAAGGATCAAAGACCAGACTGGATCGGAAAATTCCGGATTTGGACCGGACCGGACCGGTTTGGACCGAAATCATAACAAATTAATTAAATTTTAATAGAAATGTAAATTAAAAATAATTTTATTTATATATTAAATAAGATATATATATATAAGTATTTTAATAAAAATAAAATTTTTTATTAAAAAATTACCAAACCGGTCCATTCCGGTGCGGACCGGAAACCGGAATCCCAAAAACTGAAGGACCGAAGATCGAACCAAAATTTTTCGGTCCGGTCCGATTCGATCCATTCCGATCCGGTTCCAAATCATTTTCTGGTCCGGAACGGATTTTGTATACCCTTACTAGCAGCTCATTGTGCATAAGGTGCGGATTGGTTTTAGCAAGATTTTGCTCCAATAAAGATATATGTCAAAAAATCATGTAAACAAACAAACATGAACAAACTACCTTCATTGGTCATTTGAAACTGCGGAGGCCCCAATAGTATATATGATAATGGTCATTGGAGACACAAAATTCATGTTTAAGAGAAAATAAAAAGTTGTTGGGATTTACTCGTCCTGATATACATATTGTTTAAAATTAAATTGAATAAATTAAAATAATATTTAATATTAAAAGTCGAATGAATTTAATAGGTAGAAATTTAATGCATGCTTCTAAAATTTTGTGTAAAATATAGAATTAATTGATAGATTATTACTGGTGTAGAATTATTATTTTTATTGATTATTATAAATATTTTGTTTTTGTAAGATAGGCTTATATATTAAATAAATATTAAAAAAATGTGAAGTGATAAATAAAAATAAATAAAAAATTCATATAAGAGAAGACAGAGGAGATATGAACAATTTGAGTGAATTTTCATATCAACATTTCCCACCGGCACCAAAATAATTTCGTATTTGCCAGCACAAAACTCGTGACCAACATTTTCCACCCAATTCATCTCCAAATGCTTCAGATCACATTTCGACTATTTACACTCAGCTCCTCTACGTTTCAGAATATTCTCGATCCAGTCCTTAACCCGCTCATTCCGGTATCGCGCTCAAATCCGAAGAGAAAGTTCGCCGCCGTCTCCTCCCACCGTCCTCCGCCGCCCTCCTCCTCCTCCTCCCGTCACCGCCACTACCACTATTAAGACTCTGACTCCGCTCCCTCCTACCCACATTCTCGTTACTCAACCAGGCGCCGCTGCCGCCGCAGCTCTTCATCAGGGCGGCGCTAGCCATGACCGCCAGCTCAGCCATCTCGGCAGCCTTCAAAGGGCGGCGCAGCAAGCTCAGCGGCAGCAAGAAGTAGAGTTGACCCAGCTGGAGCTCCTCATCATCGCCGAGAGCCGAAACGACATCGTTGAAGTCCATCTCATCAGAGTTGCAGATGAAAAACGCAGGGCTCTTGAGTCTCTGTAAAACGTATGTGGCTCTGATAGGCTGCGAAAACTCCTGAAGTCTTCCGTCAGGCAGAACGAGCTTGGCTGTGACGGCGGATGCGGCGTCGACGGAGCTGCAAATGCCCATTTCTCGGAGATTGGTGGTGGTGAGATAATAATAGCGGAGATGGAGTGGATTGGTGAGATGATGGGGCTGTGGAGAACAAGGGGTTATAAATATGGGGGGAATAGGATGGGCGGAAGGGGATGGGAAGGGGAGACATTGTTGTCGAAAAGTGGAGCTGGAAGATGGTTGAAGACAGGTTGTCATGTCGATGGGTGAGGGAGCACTGGATTTGCAGAGAGGCTTGTGGGGACGACGCACGTGCATTTCACGGGGACAAGAAATGGCTTCGGTCTGTCTTCCTCTTTTTTAGAGTTTGAGTATTTTGTTTTAAATTTTTGTCGGGTTGTGTGTTCGAGACAGATGAAGGCTGGAGCCATAAATGAAGCTCCAGTGGTTAAAACTCGATCTAGTTCGTGTACGAAAACGCATGTAAGTTCAAAACTATGATACTCTCTTTGACGTGATGCAATCGGGATAGTGTAGCACGATAAAAATGGAGATGAAGATGAGATTGAGAAGAAAAGAAAAGAAAAGAAAAGAAATTGATTGTGGGAGGGAGATGAAGATCATGGTAAAAAGATAGCAGTTAAGGGTTAAATTTATTTGACACTCAATTCTCATCTTTCGTATTAATTTTTATAATGTGTAGGACAGTTATAATATTTCAAAGCTTATGTTTATTTTTACTTTAAGTACTAAAGACTCTCTCTAAAATTCATAATCTTTATACATTTCCATTCCTTAACATTACATTCTCCTTCAAAGAACCGTGTGTCGTCAAGGTTCATCTTACGACAAGGTTAAACTGACGATGAATTTGGATGGTGAAGAAAATATTACAATTTCATTATACCTAATGATAAAAACCATGGAAGAGAGTCAAAATTCCCCTGTTGCATCAGACATTTTTGTTACCATTACATATCTTAAGTTGCTTTGAACAACTTGCCTCTAGTAACCCTCATTCCAGTACCTAGACCCAATAGCGTCTGCAACTTTCTTGTCACATGTCTTACACGCTCTATAATAAATTGCCTAATTGCATTTGATAAGACTGATGAATGTCCGTCCATATGCCGAAGCAAACATGCCTATTTTCATTTAGAGATGGATTAATGCTTATGAAAGATGACACGATACAATCAGAGTACATGAACGACAGACACCCCACTGGTAGGTGAGGGGATCATATAAGAGTTGACAGAGGAAGATGAAGCGCCGGCCCTTACCATCAGAATTGTACCGTGATGCCAACTTTTTAGCTCCATAACTACTAGAAAATGACCGATAGGAGATGAAAACTTTGCATAATTAATTGTCTTAGACTATTTTTCTGTTGCTTAGATCCAATGCAACACAAAGGCAATGTAAATATTTTTTTTATTTTTGGGAATCATTTCTATCAAATGAATGTAAAAATTTAGTAAAGAAAAAACAATTTCATTACCAGAAACATTGATGCATAGGCAATATAAAACTTTATGTAACATAAATTTTTACATTGTCATGCAGCAATGCCCAAAGAAAACTGAAGAATTTGCATTGCCTTTTGCGCTATATTAGATAAAAGGCAACACAAGTGTTTTGTAGTACCATCAAATGCAGTGGTGCCCAATTGTAACAGTGCCCAATTGTAACAGAAGAATTTGCATTGGATTCAATAAAAATGCAACAATAAATTTCCAATGTTGTCTATACCCAAATTTTTATCGAGAAATTAATTAAAAATAAATTGATATATTAAAAGCAAAATCAAATTTATATTATTTGAATGAAACACTAGTACATGTACAATTGACTTTTAATGTTGTTTACCTTAGATTGTGTTTAGCCTACTCTGATGCTTTTAGCAAAAAAAAAATATCGTCTAAACTGATGTTGAATGAAAATTGCATTCTTTTTATTTAAGCTATAACTTTAGGTAGTGTTTGGAGAAAATAAATGTTGTCTTAAGTTATTGGGACATACAACAACACTTTTGGGGTCATAAGCCTCTTCTTTAATCACCACTACAGACAATGCTTGTTACCTTGAAACGCATTCTAAAGTATACCACTTTAGATGACGCTTATTACTTATAAGCTCCTTCTAAAGTGTACATCTTTTGATGACACTTACCATCTTAAAAGTCCTTCTAAAGTTAAAATGACTTTACACGGCACTTATGACCTTAAAGTTCATTCTAAAGTCAAAATAACTTGAGAAGACGCTTATTACCTTGAAGCGTCTCATAAAATGCATCACTTTCAAAGATACTTGATATGTTAAAGCACCATCTAAAGACAAAATCTAATACTTTATTTTCAAAACCGATTAGATATACATTACCTTATATATTAAGATACCAAAAGGATAAGATTCATTTACGGACTGTCATATTTGTGGTTATCAATAATTGATAGTGGCAATAAACCTAATGGCATAAACAATTATTGAATTTTAATTATATTTTGAAAATGATTTTTTATATCTATGTCATTATCCAATAACAAAGCTATGAGTTTCAATTCAAGACTATCATTCAAAGTCCAGCTTCTAGATTTAACTATTGATAGATGTGTATGACAAGAATGAACGCCCTCTGATCAGTACTTTTAATATAAACCTCTCACTCTTTAATAGGCTTTCTCTAACCAAAAACCTATAAAAATCCATCAACGCTAAAAAGAATTCTTCTTAAATTATCTTGGAGAACTCTCATTGGTTCGCTCTCTTGAATCCTCATCGAGAACTCTTTTTGAGCCACTCTCAAATTGAATAAGATTCCTCATCAAGCCAAAATAGTAATTTAGTAACTTACCTAAAATAGATTTCATAACTATTATCTATTATCAACTTCCAGTTAAGTTGATTATTTCATTCGTCATCATATTTAAAAATCTAGTCAGTTCTCCACAAATCCTCCCTTGACTAGAATTTCAAAATATCTTCATTTCCATGTCATCTTCTCATATAACTTCTAAACTTGAGCAGTCATCACCATCTTCTTGTTTATTCCCTTGAATAATCTGAAAGTCTCCTCTTTTCTTCTTTGATTAGAATGAAATCTTCACATGATCATCCAACAAGATATAAGAATTTTGCATTAATTTTGAAATCTAGTCAATTTTCAACAACATGCATTGTGAAAATAAAAACATATTTATCTAACCTTTTATTGGATGATATTTCATTGGCATAAATATATAAATGTTTTGACATGTTAATTACATATTAAAAGTTAAAAAAAGTTATGAATACAAATCTAATTTCAACATATAATTTAAAATTCCAACAAAGATGTACGAGTAGTGTGGATACCAAGAGGAGTAAAAGTATATTATTTTCAGAAGTAGAGGAGAGTGAAACAAAGCTTTTAGAACTATTGTAATTTTTTTAAGAAAAATTGAGTTTCTTCATTAATGAATTTGGACTTACAGCAAACTATTGGTCATTTTATTTTATTAAAATTACATGATTTCTATTGGATGAATTGTGGAGCTTGAAAGTACATGATGTGTCCTAAATGCAATCTAGATGGAGTAGAAATTCTAGAATTCTTCATTTTTAAATAATCTTTATCTCCTTACTCTTTTATAGTAATAATAAATACTACATTAATTTCCAAAATGAAATACATATTTGTTAGAATACCAGCTCCTATTAAAACTAATTCACACTTTTGGATGCCACTAGATCTTGTCAAATATTTGTTTGGCTATATTAAAACGCCTAAAACAAATATGATATATATAAAGTTAAAACATTGAATTAATTTATAGAAATATTCTCTTTATAGCCATGTCACAAATGATCATGATCGCATTATTGGAAATAACTGATTGAATTGATAAGGGGCTGTGAAAAGATGGGAGATGTACACGAGTTGGTCTATAGTTGTACTCATTGTATAATTAATAATGATATTATTTATATGAGTATTATTTATACATTTTCAATTTCAAGATGGGTGTTTGGTTGTGTAGAAGGATACAAATTATTTTTACATTAGACAAAAATATCCTTATAATATTTCTTTTGAAAAAACAAAATTAAAAAAAATTGAACAAATCATCGTTTAGGTTTAGGTCTTTCACATCTTTACACTGGAGTAGTTGTAGGAGCACCAAAAATAAAAATTAGGAAAAAGCACTGAATCATTTCTTCAATTATGATCCGGACCACCTGAATTGTCGAAAAATGTACGGTGACAAAAAATTCGGACTAATTTAGAATGTTGTTTAAGATCAATTTATTTGATTCATCAAATATAATTGATCTTATTAGATTTGTTGAGTATTATGGTTGATTAAATATGAAAAGACGTTATTTAGTTAATGTCAATGAAACAATATCAATTACTTTCATGATCAAATGATGTAGTTTTCACCACAAGTTTGTTTGTTATAATAATATTAGTTTAGAAGTATAGCTATAAATTTTATTTTATAAAGTCAGTTCAAAATATTTTATGAAGGTCCTCCTCCTCTTAGCTTAACAATCTTTTCTTAATTTTTGAATTTTACAGCAGTAATCAGATCGCATATGACATCATGATAAAATAAAATTATAATAAATAAAAATTTTAAAATGTAAATAAAAATACTGTGGCATAAAAAAATATTCAATAACATGTAGCGACAACAACGACACAATAAAATTTTAGAATTTTGACTAAGCCTCAAAATCCACAAGCCCCAGACTTGAAACGAAATAAACGCATAATAGATTGAGATGAGATTGATAAACTAATATCTCTTACCGATCTACAAATTTTAAAAAAGTGTAGTAATACTTTTGAAATAATGTATACTTTAATTATTATAAAATAGTATAAAAATACACATTTCTAAATATTGCGTATCTGAAAATCCTAAAACCTAATTCACTGAAAATCTTAAAATAAAAAAAAGTGTAATTTGACATAATTGATATGGAATCCAGCCGACACTTCTATGGAGAAGGAAGCAGGGAGGAGACAAAGAATGGAGTGAAATGATGTGTCAGTGGTCGGCCGCGAGCTTGGCGGGCGGGTCAATCGAGTCTCCCAGGCATCATGCACGCACTCCCCCATCAGCCCCATGTTCTTCGCTTCCTCTTTATTTTTGTCTCTACTGTCTTTTATTTTCTTTGTGAAATAAACAAAACCAATTTGCATACATGAATGGTAATTAAAAAAAAATGAAAATTGTTGTCCAATTGAGCCCTCCCTTTGTAATGTCTGAATTGCAGCGGTGAAATTAGAAATTTCATTTGGGTATAAAATTTTGTTTTAAAGCTTAATTGAGGTACACTTTTTTTAAGTTGATCAGGGTATAAAAATAAAAAAATATAATATTTTTAGACTTAATTGAGTATATATTTTACACTATATTATGAATAATTTAATTTGCATCTGCGTGAACAGCTGTCTCCACAGCTCATGTAGTGAAATCGCCACTGCTGAATTCTCTTATCTGTGTAGTCATACGTGTAGAATAAAATTTAGACAATTTAAGTCTGCGTTTTTCTAAATTTTGAATTAAATTATTTGACACACCTAAATTTGAATTAATCTTTGTTAGTAAAATAGGAAAAATAGGGAAAAACTTTAAAAACTACCACCATCTGCCTCATTGCGGTCCGAACTACCGCGTTTTCCAAATAAAGTACAAAATCCGTAAATTTAGACGGAATACCAAACGATGTTAACAAATTGTTAGCATTTAACACACCCCATCAACTAATTAAAAATTAATTGTAAGTGAAAAAACTCTCACCCACACCAAGCTGGCCAGTGTGCCAATCTACGGCTTGGAGGTGAGACATTTGATTTGGTTGCAGTTGTGGGTAGCGGCGTTGTATGTCTTGCCGTCGATTTGGTGGTAATGGAACGGTTAGGCCACCTGACTTTCGTGATACAGATCGGCGCATTGCTGTGTCCGAGCTTATACAAGCTGAAGTATACGACTTTAAGCATTTTGTCCAGTAGATTCATATGCACTTCATATTTGAAAGAGGATCTTTGTACTTGAGAGATTTTTTTGATTCAAATAATGCGTAATCGAGTATGATGTTCTTCAGATTCATCGATCAAGAGAAGTAGAGGTACGTGTTGACGTTGAGGAAGAAGAAAGATATGGTTATGTGGACAAACTGTAGCATCAGCTTCAACGAGGCTGTATTTGAGAAAGGATATGTTTTCATGAAATAATCATGTAATTAATTCGAGTCCCGTAAGTCTGCTCAAAAATTAAAACACCAAGCCGCAAAACATTTTCTCCCAAATCCAGGAGAAAGGCTATAAATCAAGTACAATGAGTTAATGCCTTTCTCCTGAGCTGCCTCAATGGGGAAACATAGAAGATAAAAATGAGTTTATTTACATGAGAGATAAAACTCAGCAATCCAGGGGAAATATATACAAGAAATAAATATAGTCTTACACAAATTGCCAATGTAATGGACATGCCAGCTAACTCTGAGTCCTACAACTCTTCCAACTAAAGCTCTTAAAATCTATAGGGGGACAAGGGCGGGCTAGGCCGTGAAGTTGTTGTTTGGGTAGCTAAAGATTTTGTTATCCACGAGGATGTAGTAGATCTTGATTTCGGTATGGAAGAGGATGAAGTTGGTGTGGATCCATTGGTGGGAAAGAAAGTGGTTGGAGAAAATACACTGATTCGTTGAGAACATGACGAGACCTGGAGGTTGGCGTGGAAGACTGTTTTGAGGAGGCTTGGAGGTTGGGTGAGTGAGGATTTAGAGCTTGACTCAGGTGAATTTTTTTATTCACAATTAATTATTTATTGGCTGACTTTTAATGGCGTTCGTTAAGTATTAACAGAGCTAACAATTTGTTAACAAATTAGGTGTTACGTCTAAACAAATGGAATTTGCACCTTATTTAGAAACAACACAATAATTCAGACTGCAATTGGGTAGAGGGTGGTACTTCTGGATTTTTTTTTGATTTTCCCCTAAAAAAATGAATGACCCTATTTGATAAGGGTGGTAAAATAACTTCTGAATAACTTAAATTTTAAATTTATAACATTTTTGGTCATATATATAGTCAAATTGTAAGTGCAATAAATTTTAAATATTAACTTCCTCTATCCTCTTTTACATGTCACTTAATCAAATTTTTTTGTCAATTTTTACTTGACATTTACTCCTTTTCAATACGTATTTAATATCTACAAGTACCTTAAAAATCAAACATTAATGATTTCATTATCATAATTAATAAAAAAGTAATTCTACATCAGTAATAATCCGACAATTCTACCTTTTACAAAAACAATTTAAATACCATATTAATTTATTCAATTTAACCTTAAACAATATGTATATTAGGACAAAGAAAGTAGCTTGTAAAATTTCCCAAAATAAAAGTATTATCCACGTGTGATAATAATTGACTTCTATTTATTGGTTGTGATTGGTTGAAATTTAACAAAGGATTCAAATTAAATGGATTGTGAGAGGTTCAAGTCATAAATGCACGTGGTCCAAGATGTATTTATAATTTGAATCTCCAACCATCAATTTAATGTGGATAAATGATTTAACACCATCTAAAAGTTTAATTCTTCTATCCTCTTTTACTTACGATTTACTTAAAAATATTTGTCTTTTTTATTTGTAAATCAATAAATTCAATGCACATTAAATTCTCACACATACAATATCTTACAAAACAACTATTAATTTATAAACTTTATTTTTTAATAAAAATTACTCTTATATTTATATCATTTAAAAAATCAGACAGTGCTTCATTTGCAGCTACGGGCAGCCCATTGAGATTTACCTACAAATGGCTATGTCTTGGCACCTCAAATCGGAGTATCTGGACTCATGGAATTGGTGAAGGATCCTTGTGCATATTTGAATGAGGGTTGATCATATGCGCAAGTGACGAAGGGGAAAGAAGATGTGTTATTTACTCCATTGAAATTACCTAATCAAGTGATGATGTGGAAATAAACCAGCGGTTTGCTTCTCTCTATTATAGATGAAAGCAACACAAAAGCAAATGGATCATGCAGTTGTGATGACAAATAAAACTAAAATCTAAGAAATTATGCAACACATTCGTACAGATTGTAGACTAGAAGGATCATTCACGGTTGCCTAAATGGACGGTAGACTATTTTTAGTCTATCTGAGTTCAGCCAAAGATGTTACTAATTAAAGCTCTAATACGTAAATCTCATATTATTGGAACATCACCCTTTAGGCTATTCCGATGGAATCCTAGCTTTGATCTGAAGAAGGAATCGTCACTAATGACAAATTGGATTAGGTTACCATACTTGAGAGCGGATCTGTATGACATAGGTTTCCTGGAGTGTATTGTTAACCAAATTGGGCGATTTCTGGATGCAGACTGAGTTACAAAAAGAGGATCAATGCCACATTTTCAAGAATGTGTTGAGATTGATCTAAGTCATGTTCTACCAAAAAAAATATAAATAGACTGCAGTGATGGAAGATTATTTTTACAGGAACTGGTGTTTAATTGTTTAAAAACTCAGAGTGGTGTGTTGTGTACTAGAGAGTTTGTATTCCGGAGGTGTGCGCAAGCCTTTAAATATGTGGAAATTGTGAAAGTAAGGAAAAACCATAATACAGTTACAAGGAGATTGGTGAGGTACAATCAAGAGCTGAAGAGTAAAGAGGTGCGGAGACTCACGTAGAAGATTAAAGAGCTTATTCACTTAGACAGATTAGGGTAATATTCTCTTTTATAATATGTTTTGATTTAAACAAATGATTTGAATGGTTGTTAGTTGGCACGAAGCTGGATTCATCCACTCCGTCCTGGCGATTTTATCTGTAAAAGCCACAGGTCGGAGGCGTATTCCGGTCAAAATTCTTAATAAATTTTTTTTTAAAAAAAGTCAACTTTGAATCGCTCTACTTAAGGTGAAGGCTAGAGGAACGAGGTACAAGTTTGGATGCGAAAAGTGCGACAATAGAGTATATTTCCTCAAATATAAAATGTAAGGGGAATAACCAATGTGACCCATGAGTTGAAGGTTTGCGTGGGTCTGAGGAGGTCTTTAAGGGAGAAAATACTTATCCTTGGCATGAGTGAATAAAGTGTTTTTACGATTTGTATAGGTATGAACCAAAAAATATTTTCAAATAACTTGCCTTTTGTGTAAGTGAACAAATATTCTCATCTTCTTTTGTGAGTTAGTAATGTATTAATTAAGACCCACATAAGTATGACCAATAACACATTATTGTCAATGATATTTATAAAGAGACATACTTATTATTTGTGGGTGTGAGCAACATACATGTCTTTTATAATGAGTAAATAGACATAATTTTTTTAATGTGTGTGAAAATAACTCTACGTTCAAAATGACATTAGGTAACACTGAAAATTGCAAAGGTCTCAAAACTGTTGCATTTGATGATCTAAGGGAACGATTGTTTGTGTGTTGCTACAAGTTTGAAAATTTTCTTAATGATTTGTGTGCAACAAATTCAAAACCATTTTCTTAGGCCATTTCCGGACAACGAAATTTGCAAATGTTGCCTATTCATAGTGAAGGTAACAGATATTTGGCCTTGCCTTGAGACTTAGAATATTTTTTACTCTCAAACCTCAATCCCTAAACCCATCTGTCAATGAGTTTAGGAAACATATACTTTGTGTGCGTTGAGACTTAGTGCTAGTGTAGTGGTAAGAGTGCTAGCTTACTAAGGTAGAAGTTATGTGTCAATGGCTTCTTCAAAGCAATTTTTTATTTTATAAACTCTAAACCCTCTAGAAATTAAAGATATCTTTTAGACATTATTTTTGTTGTATTTTTTTTTTCATTAAATTCATAACCCATACCCTAAATTCCAAATCCTTTTATTATATACCACCATAAACACTTAGAAATTAAAGATATATTTAAATTTAAACCATAATTTTATTCTATTTTAAAAATATTTTTATCCTAAAATCTAAATCCCGAACCCTTAATTATACCACTACAAACCCTTATAAAATAAATTTAGATATTTAATTTTAAGCATTATTTTTTGTATTTTTTATTTTAAGTAAATTTCTTAACCCGAAATCCTAAACTCTTCACCCTAACCCTTAAACTATAACACTAATTCCTCCTAAACTCTATAACACTCAAATTAAACACTCTAAATCATCATAAATTCTTAACTTTTTTTAACTCATGTCCACTAACCCTCAAAAATCTTTAACCACCCAACATTCGTAGATATATAACCGTATGATTTATAAAGTCATCTACGTTAAATCAATTTTGTCTTTTTCATTTTTCAATAAAAATATAAATATTTAGTAAAATTTAATACTTTAAAATTCCTAAACATTATGTTATTCTCAAACTCCATTAAATCATATACCTGAATTTCATTTTTCATTCAATACCTCAAATTATTTTTATTGTATATTTTTATTTATTATATTATAAATCTAGAATTTTTTTTTTGAGAATAAAGAAGGGAATGCAAATTGTAAGGAAAGAAGTTTTTTTCCTTAGCCTCCCATCATGCCATCACGGACGGACCGTTGTCTTAGGTAAAAAATTGTTGCCTTAGAGAATAAATGATGCCTATAAGAGGTGATAGTTCATTTTCTTTGCCTAAAGTATAGGAAACGGCAAAAGGGTCTTATGCAACATTTTTGAGGCGTAACCTAATAATATTTTGGACGTTGCCGAAATTCTTATTCTTATATGTGAATAAAGCATTATTTTGAGATTTCTGTGATTACAAGGGCTTTTGAGGAAACATACTTTTGAGAAGCGATTTTGTAAAAGAAATTAGAGAACATCTCCATAAATATGTTAAGTACCTTATTACCAAATTAGATCGGATGATTATACTGTTAATAAAATGAATCGAGAATATTGTGGACATAATTATGCCACTATGAAATTTGTCCATCATGATGTGTATGCAAATTTCATGCAAAATATAAAAGATCATATGATAGTTTGTAGTCTGATGAGATGAAATCGTTTTGATTGTGTAAATAAAATAATATTGTTAAGTTGTAGGATAAAATTTTATAATTTATTCTTGCATAAGTCTAATTTAGGTATCTAGTTTATGGATAAATGAAGTTGTAACTACATGTCTAATATTTTTTATGCACTTTTTTTAAAATAAAATATTTCAAATTGTAAGTTGAGAGTGATGTTATTTTGGAACCCATTTAAAATTTTGATAAATAATATTCCTCATCAATCTATTTAAACGATGATATCAGACGTCATAAGATATAAAGTTAACTCCAATCAAAACTGATTATTAGTGATATAGTGAGCTAAGCAATAATTTTCTAGTCATGGTCACACTCACACCTGCATGTTTTGTTGAGTTTTTGAACGAGTTCATATTGGATTGTATCTTTACTGTGATTCAAAAGTTTAAACTTATAATTCGTGGTTCAACAATTCAATATAAACTGTCTATCTTCTCTCCATTATCTGATTGGGGACATTTCGTCCAGTGAACTTGACCCAACAATCAACAATTTCCCCATCACTTGGAGAAACGACACATGTTCCCCCTTGATCAGTACTTTGTAGGTGCGCCCACTACGTCTTCCCCTACCCGGGGTTCAACCTACATTCTCTGTCGTTGGTGTAATCTCTCTAAGATCAACCAACGACTTCCTTCATACTTGAGGTGGCTCAATCCGTGCCCTTCGTGTCTTGAACTTCAATACGACCTCATATCTCACATACTAGTCCCAGATTGAACCGTCAGCTCTAATACCACCACTACTACAGATCGACGCTTATTCGAAGGCTTGCACCACGTTTCACAAGCGTGGTGAATACGACCGTCGTAATTGATAAAGTATAGAGCGTTGTAAGGTGGTGAACATATTACCACGCTTTACATAAGAAGTGTGATAGTATGTGCATTTATTTTATTTTTAAAATTAAATTGCGGATTATTTAAATTCATAATTTATTATATTTTAATTATTTAATAATTTTATAATATATACAATTTTATATAAGCAAAAATAAATATTCAAAATTTATTAGAAAAAGTACATAATCTATTATATGTCTCAATGTATCATGTACACATCAAATCTAGACTGTTGTAGATTTTCGTTGATGTTGTCGAACATTCCCTGAATGTTGTCCTGTTCCACACGCTTGTCCATATCCGAATCAACCATAACATCCATGTAACTTGGCCTAGCTTCCTCCTCTCGCGGTCGCTTCTCACCGACTCTCTTAGCATGAAAATACCAGATTGTGTACTTTGTATCAATACCGTTAATGATGAGGTGAGTGCGAACTTCAGATATCGTCAATCTTAACACGTTCTAGCATTTTCGGCACGAACAGTTGACATAATTCTCTCCATCTCGTGTAGCGTGTGCCCTAGCAAATTCACAGAATTCGGCTACGCCATCTTCGTATTCGTTGCTCAAACGGTTAGCCGTTATCCATCTACGGCTGATCGCGTATCTCACTAATCGACGAAATGATGAGAATAAGTAGGAGAAATGTATTCTAATCTAAAATATGCACGTTTCGTACAGATTATTGCGTGCATGTATGCGGACGCAATAATTTCATATTTTATTAAAATTATAGCGAAGTGGAGAACATGGCAATTTCAGTACTAAAATTTTAATAAATCGTAACAAACTCGACAACACTTTTAACAACATGGCAATTTCCCCTACAGATTTTAAATTTTAAACTTAAATTAAAATAATATTATTTTACAACAACAACCAAATTTGTAATCTACATAGGCGAGATAGCTAAGCAGGGTACAACTAATTAAATTAAATTAAATTAAATAAATTTTAAAATCCTAACAGGGACATGTTATATTTCCGTAACAAACTTTGAATCTAAAATAAGATTTCTTTCCATTTAAATCCTACACTAAATAAGAAGCCTAATTATACACTAAACAAGCCTAATCAGACACTAAATCTAAAGCAAGATTACTTTCCATTAGTTTACATGCTCGAAACTTACGCACAAATAAAGAAATTACACAATGATAGTAAACAACTCATAAATTGATGAAGGTTCGTGTGCGGTCCCGGCCGGTAAATAACTTTTCTCAACAACAAATTAAACAACTTACAAATCGCTTTCACCACACTTCCATGTCCGACAGATCACCGACAAGTAAAAAAACTAAGTTAAAACCAATCGCATAATGCTCAACTGTAAAAAAAATGAAGAGGAGGCGGAGAACGTTGAAACAAGTTGAATCGGTGAAGATGTTAGGTTAAAATTATATACTTGCGTTCTGATTGAATTGTAGCCGTTGATCAAAATACCTATTACCACGCTTCTTAGTACAAGCGTGGTAATAGGTATATCTATTACAAGGCTGTTTATTAGAAGCGTGGTAATAAATATACCTAGTACCACGCTTTTTATAAGAAACGTGGTAATAGATGAAGCTTGCGTGGTAATAGGTTCATCTATTACCACACTTTTAGTATTTTTTTACAAATACAAAACGCGTGGTAATAGGTTGTTCTATTACCATGCTTTTATTTCAAAATTTGTAAATTGAGAAAGAGTATTAAAATATATTTGTATACTATACCGTTATTAAAATATATTAAAATATATTAGTATACTCTACTGCAATAGGTATACATTTTCTAAACATTTATATAAATTAATTTTATTATGTGTAATGTTTAATTTAAATATGACACTCTTTTCTCTGAATTATCACCACGCTTATTATCCAAAGCGTGGTGATAAGTTTACTTTCACCACGCTTGTGAGTAAAAGCGTGGTCATTGGTGAATAACATTTATTTTGTTTTTGTTTTATTTCATATAATTATAAATAAGTAAGTGATTTTTCATGATTTGTAAGTTAATGAGATTGAATGTATTATGTGTAGTAACAAAAATTAAGTGAATTTTTGATTTGTAAGTTAATAATATTGAGAATATTATGTAACGGATATGTATCATGCATGTTGGTAAGTGTTATAGTTTGTATGAACTAGACTTTAGGATTTATGATCAACCTTATAAAAGCATCATTAATTTATAAATTATTTTCAGTTTTAATCAATGACAATCATCAACATTATGTAATATTCATAATTATATTAACAAAATCATTTCGAGTACCTATTACCACGCTTATTAGAAATAAACGTGGTAAAAGGTCTACTTATAACCACGTTTTTTTGTCCCAAGCGTGGTGATAAGTCAGCCTATTACCACGCTTGTGATTAAAACATGGTCATTGGTAATTCAAATTTATTTTATTTTTATTCATATAATTATAAATAAGTGATTTTTCATGATTTGTAAGTTAATGAGATTGAATATATTACATGTAGTAACAAAGTTTAGTGAATTTTTGGTTTGTAAGTTAATAATATTGAGAATATTATGTATAGGATATATATGTAGACTATATATGATGCATGTTGTTCAGTGTTATAATTGTATGATCTAACCTTTAGGATTTAGGATTTACCTCATAACGACATCATTAACTTATAAATTATTTTTATTTTTAATCAATGACAACCATCAACATTATGTAAAATTAATATTTATTTAAAAAAATCATTTGAGTACCTATTACAACGCTTCTTAGCAAGAAGCGTGGTAAAAGAATTAATTAGCGTGGTGATAAGTTCATATATTACCACACTTTTTATTACAAGCACGGTTATTGGTAATTAGATTTTATTTTATTTCATTTGAGTTGACAATAATATGTTCTTAACGTAATAGCTTAGTAAAAAATATTTATAAAATTTTTAACCTCGATTTTAAAAGAAAATCGTGATAACAAATTTTCTAATTTAAAAGAAAAATATTTTGTTTAATTTACCAATTACCACGATTTTCAATAATAAGCGTGGTAATAGACTAATCAAAGAAAAATATTTTATTTAATCAACCTATTACTACGCTTGTTGATGAAAAGCGTGATAATAGGTTGAATGCCTAAAACGATGAGTTTTAACCGTTATTTATTACCACGCTTTTGGAAAGGAAAGTGTGGTTATAAATAATGATCAAAACGGCTATCGTTTTAAACTTAACCTACTATTACCACACTTTCCTTTTCAAATCGTGGTAATAGATTATGTCCCAATTGCGGAACCAATTACTACGCTTTATGTGATTATTTGCTACGCTCATAATAATAAGCGTGGTAATAGCCAAAATATGTAGTAGTGCACATTGAATTTTCGGACGGGTTCATATTGGATTGTAATCCAACTGTGACTCAAAAGTCTGGATTTACAAGTCGTAGTTCATTAATCCAATATAAACCGTCTCTTTTCTCTTCGTTATAGACATTTTATCAAGTGAATTCGACCCAACATGTTTGATACATAATGACATTTGGCGTGTGCAATGAACAGAGTCTTGTTCTAATAAATGACTACCGACTGTGTGGAAGCTCCACCACTGGTCGTTGCATTGGGCACACACATATAAATACATAATCAAACGCAGAGAGCTCCGGACTTCAACTACTAACATGCATCATATTATCCATAGAATTGGATGGTGCACTTTGCTTGTTCAAAGCTATCTAGGTACTTAGGTCTTCCAGAAGACTGAATACTGAATTGGATAGGTCCATTATTCATTCAACCTAGCTAGCACATATGGGTTTGTCGATCCATCTGTCACGCCAGATTAGTAACTTCTTATATATTAACGTAAGACAACAACAGCATGATAGATTGTGACAGTAATAACTAGCTGGCTACCTTGACCCTTGAGAGCCCGATCCACTTAGCTTAATTATGTATATCGAATCTCTAGTTACGTTGATCCATTTAAAATTTGCACGTACAATATTAACTCCTTGTAGTGATGATAAATGCAATTATTAAGATGACAAGCTGAAGAAGATTGGCCCCAAAAACATATACAATTACATACTAATCACACACACACTCGTGCAGATGCAGATATGAGTACTATGAATGCATGATGGAGTACCATAATAATCATATGCACATGCATGTATATATATGTGTAGCTGTCTTGTCGGCCAGTGATATTGGGAGTAGTAGTAGTAGTATTTATTATATGGGCAACAGCCTGACAGCAAATGGCATTGCCAAATGCCAAGCCACGAATCTACAAGTATTTACCTCCCATACGACCTTGCTTTACTGTCCGCAGCTATCTCAAGGGACAATGTCTGCAATAATATATTTGTTTTGTGGATATATATTAATTAATTTACTATTACACAAATATAGATAGAAGGATTTCATTTGGTAAGAAGCCTGAGGGAATTGTTTTTAGTTTTTGGAAGTGTCTTGCTTTTCTTGATAGTTATTTTTCAAAAACCCCTTCATAGATATTAGAGAGAACGTTTAGATCAAAAAGTGTCGTCTTATACGATATCATTAAACTACGTTGTGATTGAAATTGTAGAGTGTTAATATCAGTAAGGAAGAGGTTGAATCAGTTGCGAACAGTTAAGTTATGGACAAATTGTGGATAAATATTGATCAGTCAAATAAGATATAAAACGATTGTGTTTTGATTAGTAATCTTCTTTATTTAACTTTATTTAATATGCTTTATTTAATTATTTATAATTAGTAACGTATATCTTTTATTCTCTCTTTCTATTTTCAATTTCTTATTTAAGTCATCCTCACGTCATATTTCATTCTCGCACAATCTCCATACATTTTAATTTTATATTTGTCCGAGTTCATCACGACCCAGCTCCGATAAGCTGTCCTTTTATCTCCGGCACACATGTTTTCTGGTGAGACATCATGCCGATGAGCCACTGTCACGGTGTTGGAAACCAAAGATGAAATTTCAGGTTCGAATCTTGAATTGGATTGGAAACGGACTGGAAGACCGACTGGGATGGGAGGTTTATTTGCAATTCCTTTTAATTTCATCATCAGCTTATACATGCCACTGAATGTGGAACTTCCTAGTTGCACAACAGGTAACAAGACCCAAACTTCATTGATTAGTTCTCTATTAATCAATATATATAATAAAGTTGCTTAATTTATGAAAGTGTGTCCGTAGATGTGTAGCTAGCTATACTGTATATACATATTTTAAGATTAAAATATTTAATAATAAAGGATTTTTGCTGCTGCTTTGGGCAACCATTACTACGGAGGAGATGTGGAGGCCCAGCTGAGCCTCTGCTACAAAAAATGGATCCTAAATGGCTCTGCTTAATATCATTAACTGTCCACATTGTTATCTTAAGTTGCATTTATCATTTATTTATATTTAATTACAGTAAACATGAGCTGGATATTTTCTTATAGTAAATATGTGTTTACTGTTCGCAAACATGTGTTTTGTTAGTTTGAGTTTTATTAGTAAACATGCGTTTGAGTTTTTTGTGGGTAGTGAACAAATGTTTACAGTGTAAAAATTGGATAATCTTTTTTACAGTAAACATGTGATTTTTATAATAAAATTAGGTTTTGACATTTTGGGAATTGTAAATATAATATTATTCAGCTAGACTAGTTAGTGAACGTGTGAACTTGAGTTGTGGGTTTACAATCTTGTTCTATTCTATATTATTCAACTGATCTAATTTTTTAGATAGCACATATTTTCATTTTCTGACAGTGAATATGAGATAGTGAATAATAAAAATGCCTCCAGACCGACAGTGAACAAATTGTGAACATATTATTTTTAAATATATGTCACAATTTATTAAAAAGTGATAAAGAATAGTGAACATGCTTCCAAGCTGGTAGCGAATAGTGAACATGTGACAGTGAACATGCTTTTGGGTTAGCAGTGAATAGTGAACATGTGACAATTAACAATGATTGAAAAAAATTAACATTTATTCACAAAAAATTTCAAAATAAAATCTTTATTTTTAATGGTTAAATTACACCAAATTAAATATAGTAAATAATTATACATTTTTTTATTTGTCACATTTAATGAGTTTCAGATAATTAATATAGCATAATAAATAATTTAAAAAGAAAAAAAATGAATGGTTGAGAATCATTCACAATTTGTTCACAACTTAAATGTTCACAACAAATCCCTCCCCCAGTAAGGAAATTGTTATAATTGATTGAATAAAGATAATTAAAAAATTTTCTCACATTTATTAGTATATGTGTATTCATCATATAAATATTCAATATAATTAATAAATTATTTGTTAATTATATCGTTCATTACAAAGTCCAATTTTGAGTGTCAACATTTGTGTGCTAACTATTATAGGCGATTAAATTGTTCGTAATTTATTACTTGTTAGTTATTTGTATGCTATAATTTTTCATTATTGTACAGTTCATCACAAAAATTTTATTTCTTGATCTCAAATCTTTTGCACTAATTATTATAATTGACCAAAGTGTATGTAAATTATTGTTTGTCAAGTATGAATAAGTTAAAATGGCAGAATTTTAGTCATATTTAATTTTACTAGCTATTTTCTTATAAACTAAAACAATACAACATTATATACATATAAGGGATCTGGTGAAAATGAATATGGATATAAATTGTGAATTCTTTTTAGCCATTGATGATTTGTTCATCAACAAACCGTATATTTTTTTATTTTATTAATAAAATAATATTACTTTAAATTTGTTTAGCAGTATCTGATTAATGCACACAGTTGTTTTTAAAGTATATCATCTTTCCTAATTTGAAGCCGCCACATAATCTCCGTATCCCCAGAATTACGTCTGTCTCTGTCGGCAGTATACGCACACCCCACTCGCATCCATTTCAAGAGATGTCTCCATCTCAATTTCTTTAAAAAAATGCATCTGTTCGATTTTAGTTTTCTTCTCTTATTAACCATATGTGACTTCTCAAGTATCCAATCTTCTTATTTTTGGTTTCTTTTGTGCACCATCTCCTCACTGGACTTTAGTCCAAACCTCGTCTGGAGGTCATTTTGTTTCCATCGCGCATTTTAAACCAACACAAAGATGACAATGGTGAAGACGCTAGAGCATCATCAAACAGTATTAATATGGTAATTTTTCCAATTAAACTGATGAACTACTCTTATTCAAAAAATATGTGCACTATCCAAAACTCTCAAGATGATTTTGTGTGGATTCCCATTTTTTTTGTACTTTCTATTGGTATGATTCTCTATTTGCGTAATTTGTGTCGTATGTGGAAACTTGTTCAGATTCAAATCAAGGGCGAAGGACAGAGGCCAGAAAGTTGTTGAGAAAGGCAAAAGTGGTTAGTGCACTATTCATTTATCTTTGTGTGCTTGTTCTAGTTTTTGACACTCTTATGTTTTATGATTCTGAATTGACATTTTTTAAAAGGAAATTCAGTTTTTTTATAAAAACAATAAAACGCATAACAATAAATTATTTATGCCTGCAGATGATGTTTTTATGATTGTTGATATCAAATCTGTAAAACCTATATTTTTTGTTTGAAAGGAAAATGATTTATTGCACTGAATTGTACTATGTATTTTTCAAAATTATGTATGATAGTTTCCTGTGATTTTTCTTTGCCTTTCTTTTATTTTTTTAAATTAGTGAGTCATTTGTTAAGTTTGACTGGTGCACATAATTCATGAGTTTTTAAAAAATGTGCACCATCATTAGTCATGTTTTGGTCTATTTCCATTTTAGTGTTATTATTGTGTTAGAGCACATCATAAGTATTGAAAAGTTTATATGTTGTTATATTGTAAGTTGTTAAGTATGCTTTCTCAAAAACAAAACAAAAAAGGGAAAAAACCCAAAAGGGGCTCTGAACTATCACCGCTTACCCAATTGCGGTCAGAACTATCACGATTTTCAAAAAGGGTGTGATGAAAAAAAATTAGACTGATTTTCTAAAATAAAATTCACCATTACATTCCATAAAGAAAACGACGTCGTTTGGTTATAGTTTTGGAATGTAATGGTGAATTTTATTTTAGAAAATCTGTTCAATTTTTTTTTCATCGCACCCTTTTTGAAAATCTTCATAGTTCTGACCGCAATTAGGTAAGTGGTGGTAGTTTAGTGCCCCTTTTGGGTTTTATCCCTAAAAAGGGAAAGAAAAATAGTGCATTCATCAAATCGTTAACAACAGGTGACATAAAACTACTTTGAACATATCCTTTAATTTTGTACACGAAACATTTTCTCTGTCTATGTCCAAAACAAATTTGTGTCTTCACAAAAACCTATGTCTTGAATTTATTAACTTATAGAAATCAAAAGAAGTGGTCTAATAGGGAGGTTCACGTGGAAAAAGTTTAGGAATATTTCAACTAAACTAATAGTTGTAAACACTGATGATAGTGAATCTGAGGGTGATGAGGTTAAAGTTGAAAAAATCCCTAAACAGGTTAACCGCTTTTTAAAGTGTACTCTATTGATTTTTTTGTGCATCAATTATTATCAGAATTATATTAAAACTGAAATTTCTGCACCAAACAGATGAGAAAAAGAATGGAAAAGATGATGTGAGAAATAGTTATGGGGTTCATATTAATGACTTTGATTCGGACTTTAAGATTTTAACGTTAATAACAATGGTGCTAGAACATTAGAAAAGGAACATAAGTAAATCTGAAAGGTTTGTCGGCAGCCATAAATCAAAGCTTAAAAATTTAGCGGAATACGCGAATAGGAAAGGAAAGGGGAAACAAAAAGTTGGTGAAGACGCTTCGTATGAGGTTGATCTCAGTCATGTAATCCCATATGAAGATCTTTGCATATTCAAAATGAGATGCTCCCCACAAAGGCTGCACCAGATTTTAAAGATTTTCAAAAGCAATACAAGGACTGGATAAGAGAACTCAGTTTCATGAGTATTTTGAATTTTGAGAACTATCTTCGCATTTTGGAAGACGGTTGGTAGAGTCATTTGATGTCACCTAGTGCATCTTAGATATGAGGAGTATGAGATTACATATTACGTTTGATGCAATCGAATGTGTAATTAGACTACTGAAACAAGGACAACTCATCAAGGTGAATGATTAGTTCTTCTCCAAACAAACAATGTTTGAAATGGCACACAATATACGGGATTGTGAAATCGACCATATCGCTGACCAGTGTCATGGAAAAATGGAAAAAACTACAAAATCTAATAAATGATTTTATTTTCAACTTCTTAATGTTGTTCACTAGCACTATTATCAAGGGAATGAAAAATATATTCACAAATCAGAAAGTTTTTAGAGTTATTAGTGAGTCCAAAGAAGCAAAAATACTGAACTGGTTTCAATACGTATTGAAGACTCTAAAATCTAGAAAGATTAAATGGATAGAGAACAACAAGAAAAGCTCCTTCATAGAACCACTTACAGTACTGACAGTAAATTTTTTTTTGAAATTTTTTTTTTTTGGTTTTGGTGCATATTTTATATGTTGGTGCACTGAAACTATATTGTTGTTGCATAATAAAAAATATTTACAGCTCCTGTTTGTGGAAATGGTTCGACCACCTACTTACATGAAGAAGAACACTGCCACTTCTGTTGGCCTTTTGGTACCAGAGTCGTTATAAAATGAGGACGTGGGTTTGGAGCAAGAAACCTCAAAATTGTGGCCAAAATAAAATTGAAATCAAAGATGTGCACCATGGTTTTATTTTTCCTATATATAAAAGAACAGACTTGCAATATTTATTATTAATAATAATGATTATGAAACAAGAATTGTGTTGGTTTATTTTGCAAAGGCCGAGACAAGTGAGCAATGTGACAACACTTTACTAGAATGCCAGACATCAGTGTAGGCTACTCTAGAGTTTACTAACATGGTTGGCCAACCTGAAAACATATCAGCATCTAATTTGGAACAAGGTGATTAACAGAATGATACATGGGGCCAAAACTGTGTTGAACTCACATTGGTATGCACACTTAGAGATGAGAGTGGATTAGTGTGCATAGCGAGCTTAAGGCTGGTGCACTTAGTGCCTAAGAACAAACAACGTTAAACGGACACGATGCAGAGGTAAAATTTTAAAGATATATTATTAGTATATTAAAAATATATTAGATTTGAATTTTAGATAACATTTAATATGACCTAAGGTTTGAACTTAAGATCACGTTTATAGATTTCAAAAGTATCTTATATTTGAACATAAGACCACCTCAGTAATTTTAAAAAGTGATATTTGGTATAAACTAAAATTCATGTTTCTTATCTTAAGTTAAAACCTAATATCATATTTAACATAGTTAAAGATCTTCGAACACGCCTTTTAAAGTATTTGAAATAGAGTGTTTTTATCAAAAAATGCTCTCCTAATTATGTTATCTAAATAGATCGCATTTTTATTGGGATAAAACACAAAAGGGGTTCTGAACTACCACCACTTATCTAATTGCGGTCAGAACTACCACGATTTCCAAAAAAGGTGTGATGGAAAAACAATTGGGCCGATTTTATAAAATAAAATTTACCATTACATTCTTAAACTAATATTATTATAAGACTTAGATTTATGTGCGAAAATTACGTCGTTTGGTTATCAAAATGAATTATAACGTTTTGCACACATAAAGAAAACAACGTCTTTTAATAAACAAACAACATGCTTTGTATTATGTAAAGTGTCGTCTGTGTTACGTGTAGTTTGCCCCCGTTTTGCTGCTTGCTGCTTACGTGCTTTCTTCTGAGTTGGTAGATGTGAAGTTTTTGTTGGCCTTTTCCTTTTCAATGCTGCAATTGGCTGAGTCATGAAAGAGGAATCTCAGTTAACATTATTTTGTTCATTTGTATTTTGTTCCGTTTCGTTCTTACTGGGAGGCTTTTCTGTTTTAGCTTCAGCTGGCTTCTATGACTTAGGCTGGACACTTTTTTTCGCTGCATTTTGTATTCGTTGACTGATGACGTAGTTTTGCATGGCTACTCTGACTTGCTGCAAAACCGGAAGCACAATGACATTATATTAAAATAAATAACACAACGAACATAGTGTAAAGGACAACACAACTGAAGACACAAAACAGAAACTACAAAACACAAGACACAAAATACAACACACAAAAAACAACACACGAAACACAACACGAAAACACAAGATATAAAACATATAACACACAACGAGTGTCAGTAGGTTTTCACTGCATATCAACGCACATACATTTGCATAAAGGACAACGCAACTGAAGATACAAAACAAAAATTAGAAAACACTAGTAAAAAAATACAAGACATAAAACACAACAGACAAAACACAAGATATAAAACATACAACACACAATGAGTGTCAGTAGGTTTTTACTTCATCTCAACGCACACCTATTTTTGGAACATAGCAGAAAGTACAGGATCAAAATACCAACAAACAAAACACAACACACAAAATTAAAATACATACCTTTTTTGGTCTTGCTTTGGGACGCGACAACTCGTTCAACAACAACATCAGAGTCAATAGGTGTATCTGAAACAAACAATTGTCAAATTAATCTTCTTTTGCTTGGATATTTGTCCGACAGAATGATTTTTTTTACATACCCCTGTTTTGCCTTCTCTTTAGAAGTTTCATTATTTGAAGTGTACTTCTTTTGAAAACTAATGAAATACACACAAGTCAGGAGCATATGAAAAACCTCATATCTTTCACCGGACCACGAAAACACAAATCATATTTCACAAAAGCACAACTACAAAAACATATGAAACCTCTAAAAGTTCACAACAAAAAACCATCACTCAACCACCAACACCTGAAACCGCACATTCTAAAACACCGCAAAACGCAAAACACAAAACATCTAAAATTGATATCTTGAATCTGCCTTACAAAAATCAGAACACAATTCACAAAAGCACAAATTCAAAAACATATCAAATCACACCAACGCACCAGACAGAAAAACACAAGTCACTATACGGAACCCATCACCCATCTACCAACACCTCAAACCGCACATTCTATACTCAAAACTCAAAACCGCACAGGTGACAACCGTATAATTCCGAACAGACGTCAAAGCCCTAAAGTTCTCAATGTAAAACACAAGTCACTTGTGTTCTATATTCAAACCCACTGCCCTAAAAAATCCATCACCTAAATACAAACACGCAAAACCCAATATTCTCAGACCGTGAAATCCAAAATCGGAAAAAACAAGTCGCGAAATTAGAATATGGTGATATGAAAAACACTAAACGCAGCAGCTTACCTCGGGGCTCGACGACCGGTGGCCATGGTTGCCCGATTTCTTGTGTTCTATAAACAGATGGCGTTGTGAGGAATGGGTTCCGCGATAAGGAGGCGTTTGTGTGTTTGAACGCATGTGAGAGGTTTTGCTGCAGTCGCGTCTGTTCGCCTGGTGTGCAGACGAAAGTGCAACACACGCCACGTGAGGTATATTTGTCCTTCCCATTTTGCCCCTGCATAACACCCAACAAGCTCCACGTCATCTAATTTCAAAAAGCAACACACGCCACCTGTTAACTTTTTTGGACCTTTGGATCAACTTAATCAACCATCCAGATTTAGTTCCCATTTCTCCCTTAATTTGGGGTTCCCAGTGGAACCCCTTATATATAAGATTGACATCAAATATTCATCAAAAAGTTATATATGATATATAAAATTTATTAATTTATTTTTTATAATACTTTTTCTTAATAAAAATGATATATTTTTCTGATTTTTCATAAATTTTTAAATTTTTTATTTATATTTTATTTTTCAGATGATTGTTTTGATGAAACGATGTAAAATAACGTCGTCTGGTGTATCCAAAAGTGACTATAATTAATAGAATTAATTAATAAAAAAATTAGGATGATGATTCCATCATGCTAAGCAAGGCTATAACCACTAAATTTTACATAAAAATATGGTGGTTTTGAAGTAGAAAAAGTTGATTTTAATATTAAAATTGTTAATGATTTTTATTTTACCACACTGGGTTGTATTTTAATTTATGGATAAATTACATAAACATATCATGAACTATCATCAATTTTCAAATTAAGTATCAAAATTTTTAATTCTACAATTTCAGTACTATACACTTAATATTAAGTGTAGAGTACTGAAATTGAAAATTTTAAAAGTTCAGTACTGAAATTGAAGAATTAAAAAATTTGATACTTAATTTGAAAATAGATAATAATTCAGAATATGTTTTTGTAATTTATCCTTAAATGTATTTGATTTTGGAGTCCTTAGAAAACAAAAAAAAAACTAGGCAGCCAGATCTATCTCCTTCACCCGATTTTCTTGAACCTCATCTCTTGCTAAAGAATTTTTTATGCAACAGGATTCAGCAAACTTCCAGCTGCGCTCTGAGCTTGTGTATGTAAGTTCAATTAACCTCCAATTGTCATCTGTTGCTCTCCACTTCATATATCTGAGTATTCGGTTGACTGATGTTGATTAATTTGCTGCTAAATGATGCTGGTCGGAGGGATAGAGTTTGTTGGGTTGTTGTCAAATTGAAGTGCTTTGTTTAGTTAGTGTATGATTTCCCGCAGAATCTGTGATCTGTTTGGATGTTGGGTCGGTTGGTGGAAATCAAAATAATTTAGTTTCTCATTTGAGGGTGCTATTGTGTAGTTGGTAAGTCAGGTTTTGGTATTCCTTTTTCATGGCGAACTGTGTAAGTCATATGTCCGAAGAATTCGTATTGTCTTTTGTCAAGTGCAGCTGCTTGCTACTTCTTTACCCATCGCATACGAATGATATAAGCGTTAATAGGTGTGCGGACGGTTGTGGAGTGAGAGTACTTTTATTCAGTGTCTGAGTCGCATGACCCAAGTGAATACTCATCTAATTCGCGAATCTTACAGCTTTGTCAATGGCACAAGTGGCATCTAGCCCAACCGGGATAGTCAGAGTAAGACCATATTATCAAAACCAGCATCTTCAGTTTATCAAGACTTCCAATTGTAGCCGAGTAACCCAACAAAATAGGATGCGCAAGTTCCGAGGTGTAGCTTGCCAGCCAAACACTGACTCCAGTGAATCTCCTGTAACTGTAGGTGACCGGTTTAATGCTAATATCTGTAATAGTGTATGCCAAAAAATACTTTGTTTGATTAATCATGAACGTAGGAATTTTTGTGGTGCTACAGGAAAGGCCACCAGATGAGCCCACAAATGGCAGTACCCAGAAATCTGAACCATCCGCAGATTTTGGGCTACCTGAATACCCGACAAAAGATCTTAATCGAAGAATAGCTCTGGTTTCTGCTCTCGGTGCATTCGGTTTATTCTTGTCAGGGAGACTGGATTTTGGTGTTTCTTTGAAGGATTTATCTGCTGCTGCATTACCCTACGAGGAGGTAGGGTTCTTGCACTGAGTTTCAAAACCGATCTATCTACTGACTCCTTGTGATGGGATAGAAAAGCATATTCCTAGTGAGCTTTAAAACCCAAATAAACCTATCTGGGCCTGTCAGATTTTGGGCATTAAACTTGTTAAACTGTTTTGGACTAGCTATATTTCATGATTATGAAGTAATTTCTTAATAATCGAGAATTGGATTTCCATATTCTTGCAAGTTCTTATTTCCACTGGTTCCTTTTTCAGGCTCTTTCGAATGGGAAGCCAACAGTGGTAGAATTCTACGCAGATTGGTGTGAGGTGTGCCGGGAGTTGGCTCCAGATGTATACAAAGTCGAACAACAATTCAAGTACTGGTTTCTTTTATTCGCTGGCTGTGCTGTTAATGATTAATTTCCTCATTTTTGTTTGTAACGTGGCTGATATCTTTCTCGCACTACCTTCAATCACAATGCAGGAACAAAGTGAATTTTGTGATGTTGAACGTAGACAACACAAGGTGGGAGCAAGAACTCGATGAATTTGGAGTGGAGGGCATTCCACACTTTGCTTTCCTCGACAAAGAGGGTAATGAGGAGGGTAATGTTGTAGGGAGACTTCCAATGAAGTACTTTCTTGAAAATGTTGAAGCCCTTGCTCGTGGGGAACCATCAATACCTCATGCTCGTGTTGTTGGACAGTACACTAGTGCCGAGGCCAGGAAGGTGCACCAAGTTGTTGATCCAAGAAGTCACGGCTAGATTTTCACAAAGCTAAACAACACATCATAATACAAGTTGTATTCAAAAAGCACAAGGGCCCATGAAGAATATCCCTTCACTTGTGAAATTCTATCACTGATTTCCTCATCACTGGGAGAGTCTAGCATGAAGAAAAGTTTGCTGTTCACTACAAGAAGTTTGTTCACAGTTATGGCTAGTGCTAACTGCTAACAACTTCACTGAAAGCAGACCAATAGTTCATAAATCCAAGAAGCAGTACAACCTACAACAAGACGGCAATTCAAACACGCCACATACAGCTGTAGAATTAAGGGTAAACTCCACCAACCGTTTGATGCCAAGAAGGACATAGTTGCAACAAGTCCCGCACAAGGGCCCAAACTGGAAAGACCAGCAAAAGAATGATTCCAAGAGTGTTTGATATCCCATGCTTCTGTGTGAAGGAGTTCACCAGATGTTCGAATATGCTCTTGCAGCAAGTGGCAGCCAATTGCCTAGCAGATTGCCGCTCAAACCCAGCTTCCCCTCAATGTGTGCGCAAAGAAACCAGGAGACAACCAACAGGAAAATCACTGATCCTGGCATTTCTAGCCAGTCTGCGAAATATAATCAATTAGTCAATCGTACCAACCCTTCTTGTAACTTTCTTTCCTTTAATGGTGCATGACATTTGTTTTGTGGATGCAATCAATAAAATAGAGGTAGTAAGATCTGCCCCAATCAATGGTATCCAATGAAGTTCCGGCAGTTATGTACCTGGAAAATGGTGTGGGAAGAAAAGCCTTAGCACCACAGCAACAAAAGCAATCCATTTTCCACCTTCACCCCTCTACTAGCAACTAGAAAATTTGATCATGTAAAAGGAGACATTTAGGCTTTGTTTGGTTTAGGGGAAAGTTTCATGGAAAGGAAAATTAGGGGAAAAGTTAGATATATTCTTTATTTGGTTTAGATGGAAAATTTCATGGAAAAAAAGTTGGATGGAAAATTTTGATTAATAAAAATAGGAAATGACTTTTTCCTTTAAACTTTTCATGTTAAACAAACAAGTGGAAAATGAAATGAATTCCATGAAGGATTTGATTTTCATTCTATTTTTCATCTAATTTTTCTTTCCATAAAACTTTCCCCAAACCAAACACACCCTGAGGTAATGGTCAACGAGATCAGCACCTGACTAGATGAAATATTTCTGAGGGAAAGCTGAAGAAGATGTAAGCATATTTCTCCATCTTTAAGATCATATTTTATTGAATCAAGTACAATTGCACACGCAGCTGAAGTTTTTTGAATCAGAAATGAAAGCATCGAACATAAAAGTGAACCTACAGGATACAGCTGTATAAGAAGGTGTTCCATAGTTGGCTTCAGCATCCCCTAGCCAGTGAAATCATAGCAAAAAAATTTGACAAGTCTCCTCACTAAACAGCTTAGTCTTATCCTCGAAATATATCTTGCATACTGAGCAAACAGCCTCGCAGAGACTTCTCATCCACGCGAGCCCAACATTTCATTCCTATGAGACTATCCATAACATGGTCTGAAAGAAATGCAATCAGAAGCTGTTGACTTACTCAATCAAGAACTCAAGCTTCATTGATGAACATCTTGGAGCAAATTACATTGTCATGTATTTTACTTTAGGTTACGTTTGGTAGCCCGTATGAAATGTGAGTGTATTATTAATATCCCGTATTAATAATACCACCTAATTGAAATGAATTGTTAATACGGATAGTAAATCAAACGTCTTTAGTTGGTATTATTTATACCAAACGAGGGCTTAGAGTTGTATTTATACAGACGGGATGAAGGTGAAGAAGAGTAGAACAAAATGACTTCGCATTAGCCTATGCCAAAATACAGTGCACGCAGTTAATAGCTCCAAACACATGCCTTCTATGCCTAATTGAAACAAGGCGCTCTGCTGCAACTGCGCAATACAAAACGCAACGCATAGGCTTCCTCATCCTTCTTCATACACCCTGCCGCAGCTCCAATCCCATGATGTCTCCCGTCGTCGCACCTCAAGTGGAGAAGATTGGTAAGACCTTCCCTAAGATTAGGTCGATAAAAATTGAAGAGGCCAATTTTAGAAGATACGTATGATTTAGAAGTGTTTTCTAAAGTCATATTGACTTTTGAAAGTATTTTCCGATTAGATAAACTTTGTCCTATATATTCAAATATCAAAAAGATAAGATTCATCTATGGACACTACTACAGATCCGGAGCAATTACCACGCTTCGAAACAGGAAGTGTGGTAATTCCTCATGTTCAAAACGGCAGCCATTTTATTCGTCACTTATAACCACGCTTTTAAAACCCCAAGCGTGGTAATAGACCATTAAGGAAATGATGCCGTCTGCTAGCATAACCTATTACCACGCTTAATTATAATAAGCGTGGTAATAGGTATAGCGCCAATTGCATGCTCACCTATTACCACGCTTTATTTGATTAATTACCATAGTCATATTAATAAGTGTGGTAAAAAGAAAAAGCATGGTAATTAGAAGCGTGATAATAACTCAAATCTGTAATAGTGGGACCGTCAGATTTGAAATTATCAACTCAATGACACAGTTTTCTTGTAGATGAGATTATTTTCTCTTTCATTCTCTTTTAGTTCACAAATGTAACTTAGTGCCGACTCTATTCCTTCACCATCATAAGTGTCGATCCCGCCAGCACGACGACTCATTTCTCCCTCCTCGTCCGATTTTCCCAGATTATCATCGTCTTGTACACATTCTGACTCTAGCCAGAGCGACCTGTTTGAGCTTGGAGTCAAGGGTTGACGACAGTACCCAAATCTTTCAGCAGGCAATCTGTCATTTACACTAAGAAAACCAGTTATCTGTTATGATTCCACTGGCTAATTGATACATTTTTGCATATCTCTGCAGTTTGTCGGTATCAACGACATCCTATACTACACGACGCAAATCCTCAAGCAGGCCGGAGTTGGCATGCTCTTGTCCAACCTCAGCATCAGCTCAGCTTCGTCATCTCTACTCGTCAGCACGCTCACAATCCTACTGATACATCCCTGCATCACCGTCGTGATGTGGCTCATGGATCTCTCTAGAAGACGGCGAGATTAAACGCTCATGGATCTCTCCAACTTCTTCATCCTTACTTCCTCACTCATGGATTGACGCTCACGATCTAAGTACAAATAGTCGTATAAACTTAACATAACATTTATTTTTTTTATTTTAAAAATGACATTAGACGGCGCTTCAAGATTAAAAACGCCTTCTAAAATGCTTACATTAGATGGCGCTTCTAAGTTTGATGTGTCGTATAAAGTGCTTATATTAGACGACGTCTTTGAGCTTGAAGCGCTGTCTAAAATGCTTAGATTAGATGACACTTTTGAGTATGATGCACCATTCAAAGTGTTTATTATAGACGGAGTTTCAAACTCTAGAATTACTATGGCGGTGGATTAGACGGTGTTTCATAAACGTCGTCTTATGCACCAAATGAACGTCGTGGTAATATTCATCTGTAGTAGTGCGCCGTCTAAAATGCTTACAGTAGATGACACTTTTGAGTATGAAGCGCCGTCTAAAGTGTTGTTTACAGATAGAAGACGTTTCAAACCCTAGATTTACTAATACTGTGGATTAGACGACGCTTCATAAATACCGTCTTGTGCACCAAATAAGCGTCGTAGTAATATTCATCTGTAGTAGTGCGCCATCTAAAAAAATGCTTTACATTAGATGACGGTTTTGAGTAGGAAGCATCATCTAAAATGTTAATTACAGACGGCGTTTCAAATTCTGGACTTACTTTGGCGGTGGATTAGACGGTGTTTCATAAACGCTGTCTTATGAACCAAATAAGCGTCGTGGTAATATTCATCTATAGTTATGAAGGATGGAAAAGATATTATAAAGTGATGATAAAATGTCTTGGTCAACGCAAATTGACCGACACTAGTACACAACATAAGTTGTGACTTTATGTTATCCTAATTTATAATAAACCACAAATGAGATGACAGTGTCTCCACTGAACTCCATCCATCTTTTATTCTTGAAGCACATCCCGAGTATTGCATGCATTTTCAAACTTTGGCAGCACCTGCGCAAACATGGAAATAAGATCATTGTTATGCTGGTGACATGTTATCCAACCTCTTCTCAGTATTTTTCATATGGCTTTAATTTCATACTTGTATGGTCTACGTTCTATCTCATAACTATTGTTGAGTAAGAAATGTTACCATCCATGGACTCTGGTTAGTATGATTTGTACCTGTTGAAGGGTGCTGGGAGGTGGTGGAAGCCGACTGCTCTTTTTCACCCTCAGAATTAGGGATGACGACCCCTGGCCAGGGCTTACACATACAGTGCTGGCCCTGCTCTATCGCGGCGCAGAGGGTCTGGAGGTGCTTTCCGCAACCACCCCATGATACCTTTCCACATTCCTTGCAAGCAACTTTGAAACACATTATACCCGCTAGCTTTTAAACGACACTACGTAAAGTTGTTCACTTTCTTCTTTTTATCTCACCTTATGACCTTCAGATGTACCCATTTTGTCGCTTTTTATAATAATGATTTTCAGAAGCACTATGTGATCATCGAAATCTAGCTCAAACAAGATGATTAGAAAAAATGTTTGGATTGGAAGCATCGAAGTGCATTGTTGAGGCTTCAATGCGTATCCTCTTGTTATCCATTAATTATTGCTTTCATATGTATCATTTGTATATCTCCATTGGCCAATGGGAACGCTAGAAGTTTGTTGCTTGTTGTCTGACATAAACAATGACGATCCAGATGAAGAAATAAGACATGAAGAGACAAATTAAGATGACATTAGGATATTATGACTCACATATTCTTATTACTAGGGGAGAGTGTGAAAATTGATTCATCAAACTAATATAATTTAATCGAACTAATTTGGTTTAGTCAGTTCTATCAATCAGAAGATTAGATGGAAAATTAAATTGAAATGTCAGATGGAAAATAGGAAGAAAAATTAAACAATATTTAAGTATTTCCTCCAAAATTTTTGCACAAATTTTTCTTTCCGTCAAACCAAAGACAAACGTTTCACATTTTAGAACAATCTTTATAATTGCAAGACAAACGGGTCGTTCATTTCACTAATTTTTCCTATGATCAACGACGATGACCCATGTATCATTTTTTTAACTCGTGTTACAATACACACATAGATGCATTGCGAAACAAGTTTTTTGAATGCTATTTTTATTCGCCATCACGAGTAGTGATCATGTGTATTTTTTTTATGTTTATTTTAACTAATGTCAAACAAAATGCTAATTTCATTCATTTTAGCATAATGATTATAAGCATAAGATAACTCATCTCAGGAAGATAAACCATATTGAAAATGATTATAAGCATAAGATAACTCATCTCAGGAAGATAAACCATATTGAAAATGATTATAAGCATAAGATAACTCATCTCAGGAAGCATAAATTGAAAGTCCATCTACACATAAACCATAGATATTTACAGCACAATATGGAAAATAACTAACATCCTATAAGTAACCAATTCTGTCTGTAGAAGAAAATAAATCAAGTGCTTGAAAAAACTATATGTCTATAAGTTGAGTGGGCGATGGTTGGATGGGTAAAAATCATACCAAATATGTATATAATTGTGAGACTTTGATCTGATATTATTAATGTGATGACCGGCCTACCTCTCTTCCATTGTCTTATAATTACTACTACATCTAATCTCCTTGTGCTTTTATTACTTTTAATAGATAACATAGAAATACATACTTTTGTGTCAAAAGTTTTAATAGAATTCAAATCCAACTTATTTGACGCATGTATTGTAAGATTTTTAGTCATCTCTAATTTTACTAAAAACAAAAAGTGCTTCCAGCCAAGAGTCCTTAGATCAATGCTTTGTACTCAGTTTCACAACGAACATAAGAGTTCATGACCGAATAAGAAATGTTACTTTAGGAGTATAAAAAAATTTTAAGCTTCATGAGATATAAAAATAAGAAATATAATATTTTTAAGCTTAATTAAGAGTGCAGATTTTTTTAAGCTGAATGAGGTATAAAATACAAAATATAATATTTTAAAGCTTAATTAGGGGTACAAAAAGTTAAAAATATATTATTTTTACACTAAATTAAAAAAATTTTGATCTAAACCTGGATGGTCAGCTGTCCCCTCTTTCCATCTAGTGGAACCACCAGTGTTCAAATATATTGATCACTCTTTAAACTACATTCTCCCTAGTTTTTCATCATCAGGTAACTGTTTGAAAAGCAGTGACAGATCCACTGGAGCAGCCGCCCCGAATCACACTTAAAATACCTCTACCTATGAAAAATAAATAAATTTATATGTATAAAAAATAAATTTATATTCATAATTTGAACTGGGGTCCTAGGGAGCTGCTGGTTTTACTGGGGTCTCGATATATACCGATTGAGTCCGAATGTCCAAGAAGTGGCCAGAAAGAGCAATGGAAAGATAAAAAAAGAAAAACTGACTTTAGGATTGTAAAATTTTGGTTCAATTTGATTTTAAACAAAATTTCAAATTGAACGATTCTTAATTGATTTGGAAATTTATAATCAAATTAAACTATTAGCTTTTGAAAATCAAATTGAATTTAAGAATGTGGTTCGATTTTGGTGTGTGTTTAGTAAAATGACAGCATCAGTATAGGATTATTAATACTAGTTAATAATGTTTTGTTGGATATTTGGTATATGTATTAGTTATACATGGATAAGCATTGGATTAAAAATTATTCTTTAACGAACGTATTATTAATACCACCTTCCGTGATGGATTTATTTATACCGATTCAAAAAATAAAAAAGTAAAGAAGATAATTTAGAATTACTTATATACCCGTTGCACTAGCATATGAACAGAATGCGTGTCGTCTCAAAATCAATGATATACATATCAGTTTGGATCATAGCATGACAGCCAAATCTAAGGTACAAATATGTCTTAACAATTCCATAAGTTAACACATGTTTACCCTATTCAGCTACTTGAACAAACTGTGCACATAACATCATTTCACCGCAAAACACTTCAACCACTAATTGAAAAGGAATAATATATATAGTGAATAAGACAGAATAATGAAAAATGCTAGATATGAATACAATGAGAAAAATTGTTAGTCAGTCATTATGGCCCATGCAGGTCAACCACATAACATATGTCTCAAAACCTCCTGAACCGGCCACAATAGAGGAGCTTTCAGTGGTGGAAGATGATGAATTCTAATCTGTCTACATACGGAACTTGCCCTTTTCTGTTACATCTTTTGATAATGAACAAGAGTTCAAAACTTTGACAGAATTAAAACCGTGTATGGCATCTTCATTGGATCGAAGTCGTCCGTAAAACTGGGGTGTGTTACGCGCTTGTTGAGTTTGAAGATCCTAGCAGTGTTTACAGTGCAATTCAGGCATCACCAATACAGGTGGGCGGAACAAAGTTTGCATTGAAGTGCGGAGAGCAAATCTTGCTGCATACCATATGGTGATGCTTCAAGAGGCCGCATTGGTGGTTGAGGTCTAAGTAGAAGAAAAAACTACCAAGAGAATGAATATGGCTGACAAAGAGGCAACGATCTCTGGCTACTCCTTAGTGCAAAAGTATGTCCCCAACTTCCGAGAACTTCCTATTATAATCTCTATATATTTCTCATAAGGATCCACTGCAAGAACACGCACCTTGTTACTCAAATCAGTACACTGCATCCAAAACTAAAATAAGCTGAAAATATTTAATTTCAATGACTCATGATTAATCAAAACATCCAACAAAAAACTACCACATAAGTGATGAACTCGAACTCATACAAAACTAATGAATTCCAATAATGTTTCCGTTTCCAAATTTTACAGCCTCACCCAGTGACACTCTCAGCAACCTAATTCATCAACTAGCTAGGTCTTGGTGTAAATTAAAACATCAAAACTAATATTAGATCAATATAATATTGTTAGATGTGTGATTGTAATGCGGAAGCGTTAACGCAAAATCATCTTACAAACATTTTAAATCAACCAAGTATGAATGAGGAGAATTGAAACATAATTGAGAAAAATAGGAGACTTACTTTGTTCTATAGCAATGACTTGAATGATCCTATGTGTTTTCTCTCTTTGATCCTATATCTTTGTAGTTTGCTCCTTGATGATATAGGATAATTTATCTAATGGGTGTTTTTGTGTTTCTCTAAGTGCATTGTTTAGGACCCATAAGAGACTATATATAGTGCATGAGGTTTGTCTCTTGTAATTCTCATAGACTCTCAAACTTCTTAACTTAATATGACCACTTAAATTGTACAATAACAGTAGTACTTTAATTTTCAGACCCTTGAGCTTCATGTCCTTAATATGAGCATTTTAATTGTACAAAAACCATAGACCCTTAAGTTTCTTCATAAACACTTGACTCTTAAGCTTCTTAACTTTAATAGGATAAGAGAGAGATTTTCACTCAATAACTCCAACTATAATACCACACCAATCATCACCATGTGTAAACTTTAATTGAAATTGTAAAACCATAAGTGCATAAATCAAATTAAGATATTAAATCTAACACTGGGCTCTTACAGAAAATTACAACTCTGAAATAAAAAAATGGATGCTGATACAAGCTTCACACGTCCACCAAATTTTTATTAAACCAAACACAACCTAAGGGTGTGTTTGGTTTAGAGAAAATTTGATAGAAAGAAAAATTTTAGAGAAAGTGAAATTAATAATGGATTCTATTTTATTTTTCTTTGTTTGGTTCAAATAGAAAATTGTAATAAAAGTATCAAAACTCTTTTTATTTTAATTTAACTTTCCATCTAATGTTCCATACAATTTTCTTTCCCACAAATTTTCCCTAAGCCAAACAAATGAATCCTTCTAACTTTTCACTAAATTTTTCCTAAACCAAACACACCCTCAGGCTATGTTTGGTTTAATAAAAATTTGGTGGAGAGGAAAGTTTGAGAAAAAATTGAAAGGAAATGAAATCTTTGAAGTATTTCGTCTAATTTTTCCTTGTTTGATTTCATAAAGAAAATGTAAAAGAAAATTATTAGGAATTCATTTCATTTTTCATGATCATGTAAATTTTTATGAAAAATATGTAAAAAAAATATCAACCTTTCATCACTTCATACATTGAATTTGATGAAATACATTGAATTTGTTCAAAAAGTGGTTATTTCTTTGAGATACATTGAATTTGATTGGATTGCTTTGTTAGAGATAAGAATCACATTTTCCATCCAATTTTTCATCTAATTTTCTTTCCCTCCTTTTTTTCATCTAAACCAAACAATAAATTTTACTAATTTTTCATCAAAAAAATTTCCACCAAATTTTTCCTAAACCGAACACAGCCTTAAACAAATACAACCGTAGTGAACACTCAAATGAGTATTGAACTATTTAAAATGAATATACAAAATGATCTTCCATACTTTTTAAAATGAATAGTCAGTTTACATAAAACAATGATATAACTTTTATGAATTGAATATGTATACTTACTTAAAATTGAGTATTTAACTTATTCAAAATTAAGTATTTAGTTTATATAAAATAAAATATTTATTCATTAAAAAACACTAAAATGAATTGATAAATAGTTATTAAGATGACAACATTATAATCATATTACACGGATTGTACCCGAGACCCGAAAAAAAATTACTATTTATTTTTACACCTGAATAATATCTTACAAATTAGAAAAAGGTTATAATTAGAAATTTGAGAACGTGAAACCTCACAATGACCGAACATTATTCCCCAATCTCTCTCTATAATCAATCTATCCCAAGTTAGAATCATCCACGTCAACCGTGCACACATCTAACAGCCACATGTCCATCTGGCATTTGTTTATGCTCAAATCATTACACAAAAGACGATTGAGAAAAACAAACAGAAAACACAACAACAACCACAACAACGTTATTGTTTCAATCTGACACCGATAGAGGAGTCAGTGTCAGATTTTATGTACAAATTTGAAAAATCAGAGAGCGGAGCGAAGATGAAGCCCGCAAGGAGCAAGCTAGAAGAACTGTGGCGGCTCTCTGACGCAGAAAATGAAATCCAGCGCCAACTTTTCAACGCAGACGGCCAGCCTCTTCCCACCATCGACGACAACGTCAACAGCTCCTTCTCCAATGTCGGATCCATCTCGCCCCTCAACAAATCCCCGTGGTCGGAGCACGAGTCATCATCAGCGATAGACGAAGAAGAGAATCGCTTATTTGCGTCGTCGTCATCCCCAAAGACGAATCTCGTTTGCTCGTTGGTCCGCAAAGAGGGCCACATTTATTCTCTGGCAGCTTCAGGAGACTTGTTGTACACAGGGTCGGATAGTAAGAACATTCGCGTATGGAAGAACCAGAAGGAGTTTTCAGGATTTAAGTCTAACAGCGGGTTGGTGAAGTCCATCATATTATCGAATGACAAGATCTTCACGGGTCATCAAGATGGCAAAATTCGCATCTGGAAGGTTTCCGAAAAGAACCAAAATTTGTTCAAGCGAATTGGTACGTTGCCCACGCTCAAGGCGTACTTAAAGAGCTCCATGAACCCTAACAACTACGTGGAGATTAGAAGGAAGAGAAGCGTGTGGATCAAGCATTTAGATTCCATTTCTTCTCTTGCCTTGAGTGAGGATGGAACCTTGTTATACTCCGCTTCATGGGACAGGTCGTTTAAGGTGTGGAGAGTGGGTGACTTTAAATGCTTGGAGTCTATCCAAGCGCATGATGACGCTGTGAATTCCATCGTTGTAGGGTTCAACGGGTTGGTGTTCTCAGGTTCCGCAGATGGGAAGGTTAAAGTTTGGAGAAGAGAGAAGCAAGCGACGAAGAAGGGGTTCAAAACAAAGCACTCACTGATGAAAACTTTAGCCACAAAAGATTGTGCGATAACCTCGTTAGCCATCAACGTAGAGTCAATGCAAGTGTATAGCGGATCTTCAGATGGACTGGTCAACTTCTGGGCGGGTAGTGAGCTACAACATGGTGAGGTTTTGAGAGGACACAAGCTTGCAGTGCTGTGCTTAGCAGCGGCTGGGAAGCTGGTGTTCAGCGGGTCCGCAGACATGACGATATGTGTGTGGAGGAGGGTGGTGGAAGCAGGAGGGGAGCATGTTTGTTTGGCAATGTTGACGGGGCATGCGGGGCCAGTGAAGTGCTTGGCGGTGGAGGAGGAGGAGAAGGAGGCGTCGGCAGGGAGTGAGAGGAGATGGGTCTTGTATAGTGGGAGTTTGGATAGGTCTGTCAAGGTTTGGAAAGTTCCAGAACATGCCAAGCCTAACAACACGCAAATTAGGAATGCACATAACAATGAAAGTGTTTGATATATATATATATACCCACATACTAATATATTATATTGATTGTGTGATATCTGGATTTGGATGTTTTGTGAATAATATTTGTAGGTTTGATAAAATTAAGGCTTTGTTCGTGCGTTCTAAGAGTTGGAGAAAAAAATTGAAAGGAGGGTGGAAAAGGAAAGAGGGATACTAGATAGGAAATAAAAATGATTGATTCTAAGTGTAAGTAAGAAGAAAATACAAAAATTGACTAAAATAGCCATGCATATCAATTTCTATGCTCTTACACGTATCATACAAGATCAGACAAATTTCAGAATTATATTGCCATTTTTTCTTCATTTGTTATCATTTTTGCCTCCTCTTTCGGTTTATTATCCTTTCTACCATTTTTACATCTTCGTTGTTGTAAACCATGAAGATATTTGTTGTTTAAAACAATGAAGCCTTCAATGGTATTCTTCATTGTTTGAAAAAATGAATATCGCACAAATAATTTTCATAATTTAATATAGCGAAGTTTATCTTTTATCCTATCTTTATTGTTCTAAACAACGAACTTTTCCCCGATATATAAGATATAATAAAAGATAAAATTCAAGATCTTCGTAGTTTAAAATAACGAAGATAAGATAAAATAAAATTTAAAAAGATAGTCGTTATTTTAGGTAACGAAGAATATAATTATCTTCGCTATTTCAAATAATAAAGATTATTTATTTTATCTTCAGTGTTTCAAACAACAAAGATGAAAGTTATCTTCATTGTATTAAACAACGAAGAATGAAAAGGGAATTTTCGTTGTTCTGAACAGCGAAGATCTCTATAATATTTATTGTTGTAAACAACAAAAATATAATAATAGGACAGAATGGATAACAAACCAAGAAAGAGCGTAAAAAAGATAGTAAACGAAGAAAAAAGTATAGTCTTAAAAAAATCACAAGATCATACCCTGTCTCTCATACATATCATACATATACATATGATTTGAAATGATGCATACTTACCAATAAATAAATATTTTTATAATGCATATCATATGCAACCACTACTTCAGATTTGATTTTATGTAACGCATGTTTTTAATCACGTTTAATTATTAATCACGTGTCAAACTTGAAAACGTGATTGAAAATAGGAAAACGACAGTGTTTCAGTGACATATAGTATTAATCACGTTTAATGAAGACAAACGTGATCAATAATAACAACAAAACGACACTGTTTTAGAAACGTGTATTTTTAATCACGTTTATTAAACAAAAACGTTATTAATACGAATTAAAATGATCACGTTTGTTACTAACAAACGTGATCAATACTATATCTACCCTTTGATCATGGTTATCGTCATTAAACGTGATCCAAAATACATGTTTATTGTCACGTTTGTCTTCATTAAACGTGATTATTAGTCTACAACCTTTGATCACGTTTGATATAGGAAACGTGATTTAAAATGTGACAATTTTGATCACGTTTCCCATTTCTAAGCGTGATCAAACGTCTGTCATCTTTGATCACGTTTTGATATAGAAAACGTGATAAAAAAAATTGAACAGTTTTGATCACGTTTCGGTTCTTAAACGTGATTGAACATTTTTCAGTTTTGATCACGTTTCGGTTCTCAAACGTGATCAAAAATCCTTTAGTTTTGATCACGTTTCCTTTTTCAAAACGTGATTATTAATTCCATCATCTTTGATCACGCCTTATAGGACGAAACGTGATCAAAGATAATATAGTATTGATCACGCCTGTTAAGCATCAAACGTGATTAAAGATCCGTGATCTTTGATCACGCTTGGTACTTGATCTTTAATCACGGCCGCATTAAACGCTTACGAAACGTGATTGAAAAGAAAAACAAACGTGATTAAAGATACGAATTTGTACTCTAGTGAACTAGCATTCTTTCATCCTTCTTTGAATCCTCTCCAAAAGGTACAATCTTATTTTCTTCTTCACCGTGCTCTAATTTGGTATTTTTATAACATCCTTCAAATTTAGTAAAAGAGCAAATGCATAACTAGGAGCGCCAAAGACATATATTCTTCTAAAAAGCAGACTGACTATCAGTAACACAATTACTTTACTTTGATTTTTGATGTGATACACATACTTGGTTACAAATAGAGAATCGACTAATTGCATCATCTCTAGCTCCTCATTTATCAGGAGAATAATTTTAGTTAATATTTGGAAACTAGTCGGAAGGTTGTTTGATACGGTCAACCACTTGACTTACAAATCGAGTGTGTTAAGTTCAAATCTCCTAAAAGACATCTACCTTTGCAAGAGACCCTCATATACGTCATCTAGGTCATCCATCTTGTACCTCTACATGAGCCCTCTCATAAGGGCTATCTATATGTGTCGTCCCCCTTCTAACGCCATGAACCAAATTATTCGGTCCTTTAATAAGAATTTTAAAAATATTGAGAAAATAGTAATGCAATTTCATCCTCATCCTTTTTGTGCCTTCTTTCTCTTATTCTCTTTAAAGATTTGACATGAATCACATTGTATGTTAGATTTACTTGGTTGAGAGATTTTCTGTATCGATTCAAATTCTTCCATGGACACTTTTTATTGGTACATAAAATATCATTATCACCAATAGTCTTATAGCTGCCTCCTTTCAAAAAACCTTCAGCGTCCAGCCTCCATATAGCCCCTTATGATCTAAAGTTTGGTGTTCCTCCATGCCGAGTAAGCTTAGATATTTTATCTAGAAGTTCCATCATAACGCAATTCCTCTCGATGACTTTCTCCAATAAAAATGACTTTATCAGACTTGGTGTTGATGTTGCGCCGCAGATGCGACTGAATCGCTTGAGCATGAGTTTGTGCATGGGGAAGTACCTAGGAGCACGTGTTTAGATTTCCATCCTCAAAGCCAGGCTGAGTAATTTTGTTTCCCATATTGCTCCCTCCCATGTGAGTTACAGTATTATTTCCGGCCTCGGCTTGATGGTCTCCTCAGTCAAAAGATCGCTCACCAAAATCAAGCTTTAGACCCCTACTGCTGTGGGTATCATAATGAACACAGCTTACTCAAGCTCTCAGGCTTCTTATCCATTCTGTTTGAAGAAAGGTGCTTTTGTTCTGACAGCTACATGGCTCATCCTTCCTTACTTCTCATTAGGTGGTATCCCCACCTGTTTCAAAAGAATTCATTGCAAAATTGCCCAGTTGCAGTGGGACTTGTTAGTAGGGTCCTCCCTCTGGCCGATGGAGGGGCTGACTTGTCTGTCATTGCCCCCTCAAGTTATATCCTTCACCCTCATTCTGACTCGACGCAAATCCACTGCTATTGTCCTTCTAGAAGATGACATAGCCTCTCTTTCTAAGCATGCATGTATGATTCTCCGCCAGCACTTTTCCTCAAAAGGCCTCCCTCAGCCTGTATGAGGACACTAGAGCCATCTCCTAGAGGTATGCCCTTGCAGGAGCAAAGCCCCCGAGACATCACAATACTTAGTGCATACCTCTCTTGCGTTCTTTGTTTATTTAGCTTGTTATATTTTGTATTTTTAGCGCTTTACACCCCCTTTTCCTACAATAAAAGTTGTGTTTCTTTAAAAAAAATTAGACCTAATTTTATAGATAATATTACAACATGAAATAGGTCTGAACTCTAAAGTTTTTAGAGTTTTATCTTTTTTTGGAATAGATAACATTTATAGAGTTATGTATAAGATGAGACTTAAAAAATTCCTACAACTTGGACATCTTTCTCAATGATTTTTCATTGTTATTGTAGAAGTTTGTAGAAAATCCATCTAGCTCATGAGAGGAGCCGGACTTCAACTAAAAGACAATATTTTTTTATTTTCTCACTGGCAATATCATTTGCTAGCTCTATGGTCTAACTTTAAGATAAGCAAAGTCCATCAACTTTGAAGTTAAGATTATCCTCTGTGACATGTTTGGACAATAAGTTTCTAAAGAAAGATATTAGTTTCACTTTGATTTCTTCCTTTGGATCAGTTATAGTGTCATCCTCTTTTGTTTTTTATTTTTCTAATTAAGGCATTTTGAGAGTTTCTCTTGATATAACCATGGAAGTATGTTCAATTCAGATCACTCTCTTTAGCCCATATGATTTGTCTTTTGAAAATTGAACAATCTCTCATAATTTAATAGTTTTAGATATGCATCTTTCAGTGGTTTCATTTTCCCTATGGACTAGTGACTCTATATCTATCATGATTTTTTTTAACTTCTAACAACCTCTCTTAGGCTAAACTCACTCTAGTTTTTATGTCCTTAGTGAATGGGACAAATTTTCTTTCATCTTACTTTTCAGATATTTTAGATTCTTTGCTAAACCTTGTAAGTCCTAAACATCTCTATATCAACTTCATACTTGCTCAAGAAATTTAACCTAGTCTCCTCTAATTTTAGCTAAGAGTTAGCTACCTAAGAGGGCATACCCTTTGGATAGTATTTATGTTCTAGTTTAATTAGAGTAGGTGCATGATCAAAAATGTCAAATGGAAGGATTTCTACCACAGAGAAGAGGGAAAACAGTCAAGCCATTTGTAATTTGTAAGCACTTTGTCTAATTTATAGAAAATGAGATTAATATCATTCTTATCAGTCCATGTGTATATTTAAGAACCACAAATTTATAGACTGTTGAGGGCAGCCTCAAAGTCTTCTTGATCAGCTTGCCTTCAGGTGATTGTGTTAATATTATATTTTAATCTCTTATTGTCCTTTCATGACATGTTGTTCATTTAAATAATATATATGATATTCCATCTATTACAGTTGACATTTGAGTGAGATTGGTGAGTTTTTAGGCTGCCAGGCTCTCTTTACATCTATTGGTGTATTAGAGACATTGGCGGAGTCACATGAATCTTAGGGGCTTAGTGGACCTAGTTGAACTTTTCATTTCAGTACCCCAAATTTTGCTAAATTAACTCGTCATCTACTTAGAAAATATAAAGTAGACTCTTTTAAATCATGATTCCACAATCATTCTTTCTGAATTTAAAATATGTATTATTCATTTTAATATTTGACTTCATTTGTTATAATGCATGTCCATTTAAATAAAAATTATAATAGTATTTAGACTAATTATTTTTGTGACCTCATTCAATTGTGCACCTGGATCTGCCACTGATCAGGGACAATGTCCTGGTCTGCCATTCCATTAGTCTCAGTTCCTTTTTCATGTGATACCTCTTCAATAGTAGTTAGTGTCTCAAGAGAATTTTTCTTAATAGCCTCTTCTTTATTTTCATTCTTTCCTAGGTACTCACATCTATTTATTTTTTTTATTCTTTTTTTAGATTTTTGATTATGAGGATAGTTTTGCTTAATGTGCTCAAATGTTTGGCAATCCTCACTTGTGAGAGTATACCATTCATATATTAGTGGTTGTAGAAACATATTTCCATTTGGACCTACTATCTCAACATGAGATATTGCCTCAGCTTTAAGAGACACTTCTATAAACTATCTAGCAAAATCCATTTTCCCCTTTAATGCGTTAATTACATATGTGCAAATAAGCCGGTCACTGCAATGCCCAATGTATTTAAGAGTCTTTTCACTCCAAAACACTTGATCCAAGTCAGAACTTAACTCAGACCGTAATACTTTTTGTGAAAATTATGACCGGTTTCAAAAGACATAATCTATTTTTTTAACATCATAGGCTTAGTGTGAAGAACCATGCTCTCCCCATAGGTACTTTCATATGGATGGGAGTTGAAATTTAATATAACTAACCTATTAGGGAGTGTTCTCTTTTCCCCATTTAGCTTGATAAAATCTTAAACTCCAAGTGGATCTACGTTAAGTTTGGGGGTCATTTGGCTCCACTAGATTTTTAATTGAGTTGAAAATTTTATCTTATATCTATAGAATAATATTAATAACGCTACGTTCGAAATGACATTAGAAAACGCCCCAAAAATATTGCATAAATCTTATTTTTTGCCATTGCCTAAACTATATGTAACGAAAATGATTTATCATATCCGATAGGGATTGCCTATTCCCAAAGACAACAATCTTTTGATCTAAGACAATGATTTGTCTGTGACAATTAGGATGGAGGCTAAGTCAATAGTTTTAACAACAACATTTGTCAGATGTTGCCTAACAATTTCTTATCTATTATCTATGTTAAGAGTTTTTATGTTGCATATTCTTTTGACAATGAAATTTTGATGCTGCCTAATTTAAAGGGCATCAAATGATTTACAAATTTTGGGCATTATATTTTTGTTGTTGCATTTTATATGGGCAGTCTTTTAATTTAACACATGCATTAAGAAACAGACCTAACCTATTGCATATAGAAATTATAGTAGCTAATCTTGAATATTTCAATTTACTACTATATTTATCCAAAAGAAATTCTTACAAATTATGTCAAATATTCAGTTTGCATAGAGCATCAAAACATTCATGTCAAAGCTATTAAGTATATGACATACGTAAGTTTCAATTTATAAAAATGTCGCAAGTTTCAAACACTTGAGCTTATAACTCAAGTTTAACAAAACAAATGTTCTTGATCCCAAAAAACTTGTATTGGATAAGTTGAGCCTTTGTTACTAAGCATTCAAGCTGGCCTGCACAACAAAGCAACAAGCACATTTTAATCGGAGATTACACAACAAATTTCAGAGACTGCACAACTACGTGCAAATAAGTAGATATCCCATTAGCAACTAATAGCTCCACAGATTTCAAAAGCACCATATGTGCAAGGCTATCAGGCACATTTTAGTCATGCATTAATTATACATAAGAACCCAGTAAGGCAGTAACCATCTTTAATAAAATATCATAGTAGACATCACAAATAGCTCAGCAGCACCATATATTTGTAATCATTTTAAATGGTAGAACAATAACACATCAATCCTCATTTACACAATAGCTTAGCAACCAATAATCATTTACACAGTAACTCAGTAGTACAATAATAACATTTGCCAACAACAACTAAAAATTGTCATCAAATTCAACAGTTTTGAGACCGTTGTAATTTTCAGTGTTGTCTAATATCATTCGGACGTAGTATAAAAATATAAATTTAATCCTTTTGAATTATAATTTTCACGTTTACAGCTCTAATTTAAGGTTGTAGTACATTATTTCTAATTCAAAATCACTAATTTAAATTTATGTACATCCTTTACTATTGAATTTTTTTGACCCCCTAAAATATTTTTCAATATCAGGCTTGAGACGCATTATCTTCCCCACATGGGTAAATTTTCAGACTTTCAATACTTGCTCCCAATCATTAGCGTCCATTGGAATTCGATTGGCATAACTCACTACAGGCTTATCTGTAAGCACAAAACCAATGTTTGGTTGACGATTCGCCCAGATAATTTGAACCCACGATGACGTCATCGTCCCTCCTCTGCGACCAAAGAGATCAGTCTGAAGTGAGAGACAGACTGAAAAAATATAACCGTTATAATTATTACTCGGTAAAGAGAATTTATCTAACTTTTTTTTGTTGTTTTGCTAACTACACCCATGGATTAATACTATTATGTGAAGTTTTGTATAATATATGCCTTTTGTGAAGTACTCTGCTTTGTTAATGACCCATCCGGCGTTTGTTTGCAGATTTTTGAAACCGATGGACAGATTCTGAGTCTGAAAATTTATATTTGAGTCCAAAAATGATAACAGAGTAAAAGTTCTTTCAACAATCCCATTTGTTTTTTCCCCAGAATGTAAAATACTTTCACCCTGGTGCGATTGCATTTTATTTCCACACGTGCAATCGCTTTCACGTTAAAAGACAGACACATGAACAGAAAACACAATACACGTAGACTCTGTCTCACCTTTGACGACAAAAAGACGAAAAAGCAAATACAAAAAATCAGAAGCCAACAAAAATACCCTAAAGTTAAACCCTTCAGACTGACCCCACCCCCCACCTATCATCATCCGATGCTCTCTGTTCCCTTCCTCTCCTCCAACCTTTTCCATCTCATTCTCCTTCTCGACTCCCCACTCTCCGGCAAATCTCACCATACACTCCTCTCTCTCTCTCTCTCCCGGTTGCCTGACATTAAGATTCATTCCTGCCTCCATCATCGCCGGTTACTCATCTGACAGTAACTGGATATTTGACACCCTCGTGACTAAGGTTCGCACGGGTTTGATTTTATTTGATGGGTTGCTGTTCTCGAACTGAATTCGTGTTCATCGGTTTCTCCAAGAATTGAAGAGTGGTTGGATTTGGTGAGCGTTTGTTTTGGGAGCTACGGTTTCCGAAATGGGGCCCCAAGCGGTTACTCATGATGACGCTGAAGCTGCTGGAGTTGCTGTTGAATATTCGTTTGCTTTACAGTACAACGGCCCGCCGCTGGATTACGCAATACCGCGGGCGGTTCCGATCAACGTAAGCAGGATACCTGTAGCGGCGGTGCTGTCGCCGCCTTTTGTGTCGGGGATGCTGTCGCTGCCCGTTGTGCAGCCGATCTCAGCGCCGGAGAGTAAAAAAGTTTCCGCGGATGATAAGGTAGGTCCTGAGATTACTGTTCCTCCGACATCTGTGATTGCGTTTGAGGATGTTGAACAGCAAAGAGGAGATAATGTTTTAGAGTTGCAATCGGATGCATCACCCGATTCAGTTAGAGGGTATGAGGTCAGGAGTTTGGGTGGAGATGGCTGTGCTGTTTACTGCGAATCTGGTAGTTCAGGAGCTGTAGAATTTTCAGGTGGGTTTTCTGAGTCTAATGAGTTATCAGATGCTGTTGAGAATTCTAAGGAGTTGGTTTCTTCGTCAGTGAGCCATGAACTCTCTAGAGCGGGTAGTCTGGGTACAGTACAGTATTCTGATAACGTTGATGCATCGCGGGAGTTGAGTGGAAGCTCTTCTACTGCAAGGGATTCGAGTTCTTGCAAGGAAAATATAGCTTTCAGTGTTTTGAGTCCCGTGGACTGGGCTTCTCGAGCAACTAGTGCAAGTTTGGATTATCCGTCATCAATAGTGTCTCCTCATGGGGAAGGTGATTGCGATGGTGAGGCCAGACCCCCTGTTGTAACTTTTTCTGATGCAAAGTTTGATGACGCGTTCACAAGAGAACTACTTGAAGATTGCACTGCTGTTAGCACGAAGAAAGTTCCTGCGCCGAAAGTACGGAAAGGTGCGTGCTATCGGTGCCTAAAGGGAAATCGGTTTACGGAAAAGGAGGTTTGTATTGTTTGTGATACAAAGTATTGTGGTAATTGTGTGCTTAGAGCTATGGGGTCAATGCCAGAAGGAAGGAAATGTGTCACTTGCATTGGTAGTCCTATTGATGAGTCCAAAAGGAAGAATTTGGGTAAACGTTGTAGGTTGCTTAAGAGACTGCTCAATGGGTTAGAGGTCCGTCACATAATGAAGACAGAAAAGTTGTGTGAAGCTAATCAGTTGCGACCAGAACATATATGCGTCAACGGAAAGCCTCTTACTCATGATGAGTTAGTTTCATTGCATAGCTGTCCTGCCCCTCCCAAAAAGTTAGTTCCAGGGAGATATTGGTACGACAAAGTATCTGGACTCTGGGGAAAGGTAAACCAGTGTGATGTTTAGTTGTTCTTCTGTTACCTACATTGTAAATAATCTGTCTAATGTTTTTACAGGAAGGACAGAAACCAACTAGAATTGTCACCCCTTATCTGAACGTTGGAGGTCCCATCCAGATGAATGCGAGCAATGGAACCACACAAGTCTTCATCAATGGTAGAGAGATCACAAAAGTAGAGTTAAGGATGCTACAGGTTAGGATTTTGGCGCTGATGAACACCAACTCAAACTTCTGAACCATACAAACTCTAAAAATCCGTCTTTTAAATGTTGCAGTTGGCTGGTGTTCAATGTGTTGGAAACCCACACTTTTGGGTGAATGAAGATGGATCATACTTAGAAGAAGGTCAGAAAAATCCAAAAGGATATATCTGGGGCAAGGTGTGCTCTTTTATATGATTCGTGTCCATGAATGCTCATGTTAATCTCCTTTTGGTGTTTTCAACCTGTGAGGTGTTGATGTGTTTCAGGCTGGGACAAAGCTGGTTTGTGCTCTTTTGTCGCTGCCAGTCCCTTCTAAATCATCTTTTTCTGCTGACCAAGTGGGCAATTTAGGCAACACATCTTTTCCGGACTACATTGAGCAGAGAATCATACAGAAGCTTCTTTTAGTCGGATACAATGAATCTGGGACTAGTACAATATTTAAGCAGGTCAATGTGCATTATTTACTGCATCCAAATTATAGTTGCTTTCAGTTTTTTTTTTTTGTTGAAATTTTTTCTTTTATATAATTAGAGGTCCCAAACCAGGGAAACTGAGAAACTGTGCAACCTAACAGATGACCCAATAAAATAGACACCGAGGCTGCTTTCCCACACCAGCTTTCAGATGTTGTTAGCCATGTGTGATATGTTTTTAAGTCGAGAAAATTCAGTTCGTTTGAATTCATTTTCTGGTTTCTGTTTTCAGGCAAAAATTTTATTCAAGTCTGTTCCATTTTCCTCGGATGAATGTGAAAGTATTAAGGGAAAGATACAAAGCAACATGTTTAGATATCTTGGGGTACTTCTTGAGGGTCGTGAGCGTTTTGAAGATGAATGTTTGACTAGAGTGAGGGAGAGGGATGGAGCAGGTATGCTGAAATGTATTGATTTTCCTTTCTTGATCAGTTTTTGTGTTATATGATATTGATTTTGCCTTGGTGAGTTGTTAGCAAAACTTTTGGTATGCCCATATAGTAATTTATTAACCAGCATTGCTGATAAGTCTGTTATTTTCGTTTGTGGTGGTAGAAATTAACAGGTAGTTAGTACGTTTCTTGGATTGGTTGCTTTTGAACTCAGAACCTGTACAATTTTTCTTGCCGGTTGGGTTTCTTGTTTGCATCATCGGACTCATGTGGGGTTCTTTTTAAACATTAGATGTATGGTTTGTTCTATTCACCTTTAATTGAACTGAAATGGATATTAAATTTTTAGATAATTGACTCTTCCAATAGGAAATATTTAAAAAGAAGTTAACCAAACCGAAATTATGAATAACAATCAATGTCAGTTTAGCCACCAGGATGGTAGCCTGGTGGTTGGGGGTGTCCGCATCGTGGGCCCCGTTTCAAGTCTTTTTAATTGTTGGGGGCGTCTTTATTTCCTGGCCTGTTGCAGTAAAAGAATATCTTGGTCAGTTGAAGTTGAAGAAAACACACTCTTCTTTGAAAAACCTCTTTGAATCAAGAGTCATCTGTTGTAGATATTTATAATCGAATCTAGCTGGAGTTTTGGTAAACATAATTGCAGCTAATAATTAATGATACACATGCTCAGTATTAGGAAAATACACGCAAGTTGTGTTAACCAGATTACTGTTTTTATTGAATTTTATATTTCAAACACAGCAATTTGGAATCTATTGAATGACTTTTCGTCAATCTATTTGGTTCGAGTCAGTCTTTAAATTCATCAAATTCCAGTTCATGCATAACAATGTACTTTGATGCTGATCTTACTTGTTTTCGGACCATTGAATCCTGAGTTATGACCTTGACCCATAATCTGTCATTGTCTCTGCAGGCAGCTCGGTTGAAAATGATGATAAAACTATGTACTCTATCGTCCCAAGGCTTAAGGCTTTTTCTGATTGGCTTCTCAAGACAATGGTGACAGGTAGCATGGATGCCATTTTCCCTGCTGCTAGTCGTGAATACGCGCCACTTGTTGAGGAGTTGTGGAACGATCCAGCTATTCAGGCTACCTTCCACAGGAGAAGTGAACTGGAGGCTCTGCCAGTTAATGCTAAGTACTTCCTAGAGAGGGTATGCTTTTTGTCTTACATTATAATGAAGTTCAAGTTTAAACAAATTTAAAATAGGTCTTACTGCATCTACATGGAAAGTTATGTGTTTCATAAAATCAAGTGACAGATTGTATGAAGAGTTAATTTGTCACCAAAGCATGGACGTGGAGATCTTGAATGAACCGCAGATCCATTAGATTGTCCCTGTTGATCTCATTTTTATGATACAATAATGTATGTTTGAAGTAAGAACAATAAGTTCAGATAATTTTGAAGATATTTTGGTACCATTTTTGAGGAAATCACAGAACTTTTGATTTATGTACTTTGCCGGATGAAAAAGCATGCTAAAACATGATTGACCTGTGACTATGATGTGATTTTATCTTAATCCGTTATTGTATCTCAGGCTGGTGATGTCTTGAGAACAGATTATGAACCCTCCGAGGATGATATCTTATACGCTGAGGGTGTGACCTTTTCAAATGGGCTTGGGTGCATTGACTTTTCATTCCAACCTGAGCGCAACTATGATCATGATGCGGTGGATCAGCATGACTCATTGCTTAAGTATGTTTATATTCATAGAATCCTTTGCCACTCCATTTTTTTAAAATTTTGATGTTGATTTGCCTATATTTGTGCTCTTCTCATGGTATTTTATTTTATCATGTCTGAGACTCTGAGTTTGTACTTGAACCACGTTTTTTTTTTTGGCTATATTTGAAGTATAGTACATTCCAGAGGGACATTAGTTATACTCAATAATGAAACACAAAACTCAAAAGATGACTGAACCAGAGCAGTCTTGCGCTCCACGGAACAACATGGACTCAGTGTATTGAACTGAAGTGCTTTGGATCCTAGAGATTTATGTCGTGTGTGCATAATTACTGCCTTTGACAGTTACTGTTTCTGATTTAAGTTCACGTCTTTTTGGAAATGGGGCAATGTCGATAGAAGGAAGCTAATGCCCATGGTGGCCATTAGTGACTTAATGTTTTGTGGCAGTGCTGTGTTCTGGTCCGAAGGGGCATTTGTTATTATTCCGTTCAATTTCAGCATGTGCGCAATAACTGTTTTCTGATGTGCGACGTGGGTAAGTCGTATCTATAGATGTCACCTATGAGTATTTTTACATAATCATGAAATGTACTGCCTAATCATATTTGTGATCAAATGTTTAGCTAAATAGTTTATGTTTACCACCCTGTGATATACAGGTGCATTATTTGCACCTTTTGTATTGCCTCCGAATATTGGTAAAAATTCATTATGATGGGCATTTCAGGTTCCAACTAATACATGCAAAAGGATTGGGAGAAAACCGGAAGTGGCTGGAGATGTTTGAGGATGTTCGTGTTGTGGTCTTCTGTGTATCCCTTGCTGACTATGATCAATATTCTGTTGATGGAAACAATGTTCTCACAAACAAGATGATCCAGAGTCGGAGCCTCTTCGAAAGCATCGTCACCCACCCAACCTTCGAGCATACAGACTTCCTTCTCGTACTCAACAAATTGGACCTATTTGAGAAAAAAATACTGGACACTCCTCTCACCCGGTGTGAATGGTTCAACGACTTCCGACCAATAATCAGTACGAATCAGTCCAACAACTCCCGCAGCAGCAAGAACGAATCTACTCATGCAGAGCTCGGCTTCTACTACATAGCAGTCAAGTTCAAGAGACTATTCACTTCTCTCAGTGGCCGAAACTTGTTCGTCGCCCCTCCTGTCAAAGGGCTGAATCGCTATAGTGTCAAGGATGCTCTCGAATATGCTAGGGAAATAGTGAAGTGGGACGAAGAAAAGCATAGCTTTGGATTTCGGTTGAGCGAGCAGTCAATGTACAACGTGGATGCAACAAGCTCTTTTTTCTGACTAGGTTCTCAGCTTCAGTTTAACGTTGGACATGTATCCTCCTTGGCCTGCCGGCGGTGTACATAATGGGAAATTGAAACATGGTTGGTTGGCCGAGCAATCTTCTAGGTCCTAAAATTTGTTCTGCTGCTAATCTGATCATTATAATGTACTACCATCCAAGGGCGGAGCCACTGGGGGCAATGGGGTCGACCGCCCCCCGAATCCCACCTAAAACACCTGTCTATGTAAAAACAAAATTTTAAAAAATTTATATATATAAAAAATAAATTTACATGCTTAATTATAACAAAATTTACATCAGACGGGAAGTTTCTCTTCTTCATCTAGCGTGGACTTCTCATCAGAAGTTCGATCTGCAATTAGGTTTGATGCAATGCATTCTATGTACTGTAGAACCATGTAGTTATTCCAGTGGCGGATCTAGGATTTTACATGGGGGGCAAAAATTACATATGTAAATTTTGTTAACAGAATTACACATGATCCTTGAGTCAAAATACATTGGAACTCTCCAAAATGTTTGAGATTGGAAAATTAAATACAAAGTCCTAAGAATTAATCCGTCGAGTTTTCATATTTTTAAAACGATGGAATACACTTTCATCACTAACTTGTACAAAAATGTCTTTTTTCAATGAATGTGACCAAACTATCATTTAATAGTTGATCACTCATACTATTTCTTAACCTACTCTTCACAAAACTCATACCTGAAAATACCCTTTCCACACTTGCTGTTGCCACTGGAAGAATCAATACTAGCTTCAGAAGCAGGTACACATACGGAAATGTCTTGTGCTTATTCGTTTCAACAAGCATGCAAGATAAGTCACCAAGATCCTTCACTTGTTGAAATCTGGCATCATTTCTCACATCAACTATATACATTTCAAGTTGAAACTCAAGTTCCAAGAGATCAACCTTGGTAAAATCATGGGGATAAAATTCAGCAAGTCTAAGAATCTTCTTCTTGTCAAAAGCAGCGAAAGAGTTGGCGGGATTCAAACAAGCCATGCAAATAAGTAATTCTATATTTACCTCATCAAACCGATTGTTAAGCTCTTGAATCTGTAAATTAATAACACTTAGAAACATCTCAAATCGAAATCGGTGTATGTTTTTTACTTTCTTGACTAATCACCTCGGTCTTCCAGGAGGAACATAATAATCATTCATATCAGGAACTTCGATTTCATGGTTCTTGCAAAATGAAATCACCCTATTAAGAAAGTTTTCCCAACCATCATTCCTCAAACTTTGTAGTTGCTCCTTCGTCAGAGAAACAAGAGTCATGGCATTGATAATGTCTTGATCTTTCTTCTGTAAAGCATTGCTCAAATGATATTGTATACCCAAAAATGTAGAGCATCAAATGTGCCATAAATACGAAATCAAATGATTCAAATGAATACAACACAAGTTGAGCTTTGACACGATCCTCCTTATTGGATGCACTTTTCGCAATCGTAACAAGAACTTCAGTGATTGTAGGATATAGACTTATAACATTCAGAATAGTCTTATAATGAGATCCCCAACGTGTATCACCTGGCCTCGATAAACTAAGCTCTTGATTTAATCCTTTTCCACTGTCAATTTCACCCAATTTCACCCTTACGCTTGCAAGACACTACAATCACACTCAACAAATAACTAAGTTGCTCAAATAACCATGTACAATCATAATTATCTTTCGCAACAGCAACGAGGGTTAATTACAGCTGATGAGCAAAATAGTGAATGTAATAAGCAGATGGAGATAATAAGTGTTTTCAGTCCATGTATCTCACCTTTCATATTACTTGCTCCATCATAATCTTGTCCCCGAATTTCGGACATGCTCAACGAATGCTCCATAAGTAAAGATTGTATCGCACTCTTAAGAGACACGGCAATGGTGTCCTCAACATGAACAATACCCAAAAATCGCTCACTTAATCTTCCCTTCTGATAAATGTAGCGCAAACAAAGAGTCAATTGTTTCTTTCCTAAAGCATCACTAGATTCATCCGCTAGTATCCCAAAAAAATCATCCTTTATCTCCTCAATGATGAGTTTTGTTGTTTCTTTGGCACAAGAGTTTATGAGTTCCTTTTGGATTACTCCACTCGTCATTTGATTATTGCCAGGAGCATTTTTAAAAACAACTTTCTCCACTTCATCACTAATTTCAGCGAGCCATTCCAAAAGTTCACGGAAATTACCCTTATTTTCTGAACTCTCACTTTCATCATGCCCACGAAAAGCCAATCCTTGGCATAGGAGAAATCTCAAACATTCCATAATTGACGTTTTCTGATTTCTAAATAACTCATACTTCTCCTTAGCTTGATGGTAAGCACTACCAATACCCCCAATGTGTGAAACATATGACTCTGATCTATGCCAACGATCAAATCCCTTATTCACAAAAGTATCACCACCAATATTACTTGTTCTTTCCTTGAACAAGTAGCAAACAAAACAAAACACTGCATTCTTCTCAATACTATATTCCAGCCAATCATATTTATCAAACCATTTGCTAGAAAAGCGACGCTTACCTTTGCTTCCATGATCTTTTTGAGGAAAATTATGAGAACGAGGTTGACATGGTCCTAAAGCAACGAATTTTCTTCGAATTTCATCTTGATATTTTGAAGGATAAGATGAGATAGGCACCCTTAAGCTCGGATCATGTGGAACAACTTCAACCTCATAAGAACTTTGAATGCTAGATACATTATCTCGGTTTTCACCGTCGTGATTAATGTCCTCAATTTCTTGATTAATGATGGGCGTAGAGGATTTCGAGGTTTTCTGTGACTTATTACTTGTATCATAATTATTCCAATAAGATTGAATACTTCTATATTTTTTCATACTCACCACCTGCATCAACAATAGCCTATTATAAACAACGCACAAAGCTCACATTCGCAATAATTGGAACAAAAAATAACCGATAAAAAAACGCAGCCACTGAGCATGAGATGTGCTCTTTTCTCAGACGCACTAACTTTTTATAGGATGGACACAGACAAACACTCACGCAACGAATCCAGGCTTTGAAACAAAATGGCTAAAAATGTCATCCCCACCTTAATATTTCATTTTCTTTTTGGATTTCTTTTGTCTACTTTATTACTGAGCCTGATTGTGTTTCATATGAATGAGTGACATGTAAAAGATATTTGTATGCTAGAAGACAGAGAGCAACAGTGCTTCAATGAAATTTGTCATATAGCAATTATTGGACAACAAATGCCGTCATGAAAGGGCAAGTGGAGGTGATTGAGACATTTTATGGCGAAGAGTGTCATACATGACTTCACTGTGAGACGACAGCATTGTCTAAGCAGATCATGTTTATTTGGGCACCATTAAGCAAGCACCTATTCATATTTAACCTTCAAGTTTGTCATGTAATTGTTCCAGAATTAGTAACTACAGACCTCCCTTTGTCGAAAGGAGATTGCCTTAGGTTAAAAAAAACACTCATTATATGATACTTATAAGGCGAGTCCTGCTGAAAGCAGGGTTGATAATCAGAGCACCAGCAATCGAGAGGGTGGAAAGACGATCCGGAGAGCATAGAGTAGCCGGTGACGCTGGCGAGACCCTGGCGATTGCGAGTTCGATCAAGCGGAGATGGAGAACATTAGCTT
>NQLW01000072.1:689629-716131 GCA_002312845.1 Kalanchoe fedtschenkoi
CTGCGGCGGATGTCTCCACGGTGCGCTTACGCGCGTCTCCACCGCCTAGCCGCCGACTCTCGTCGGCTTTGCGCTGCGACACCGGTAGATTTCTTCGTTCGTTTTCATTTTTTTTCTAAGGCCAACTGGCTGAACCTCTTCTTGGCTGTATGGATGCAGGAGGCGGCGGAGCAAGAGAGTGATCTTCTTATCTCCCTACACAAGGTTTTATTATTCATTTGGAGCTTTGTTTCGTCTTGAATTCGAACTGAACACTTCCTCTTAGGTTTTGAGTGAAATTCAACTGCTGAAGCGGGCACCTCAATCTGAAGCTGAGAACGTCAGTCCTTCTTGTAATTCGTTGAAGGTATAATTTGAGTTGGGTTGGAATACTTGTTTCAGTCTCATGTGGCGTCCAATTTTATTTGTCAGCAGGAGTTGGATGAGGAGGCTAATGGGAAAATAGGCTGTTGTTATTGTGAAGACAGTTGTGTTAAGCAAATTGTATGTGATTTGGTAAGCATTTGTGTCATAAATCGAGGTATACACCATTTTACTGGAGTAATTCTGATTTAACAAATGGACAAGAGTGCTTAAATTTATCAATGGTTAGAATGACAGCAGCTTTTCTATCTGTTATTTCTAAGTGCTGTTTGGTCTAGCATTGCTTCTAGTGCCTGTTACATTTGTGCGTTAGCTTTATTACCTTTAGTGTCTGTGTGTCTCCTCATGAATGCGTACATGCTTGACCTTGACATTATTGATTCAAATTTCAAAGATATGCTGCACGAGTCTCTTCTTCTTAGGTTGATGTGTACTTTCATTACGTGCTTGACATTTGTTGTTTTTCCGCTTCTAGGTATGTTTTTTAAGAACGGACAGTCAATTTGTTCAGCATTCTGCTGTTAACGTTATAGTCTCTCTCTCAGAGTTTATGGCTGAATCTGTAAGTAACAAGATGCATTCAGGAATTCTTGATTTTGATGGTCTTCGCTCTCAACTAATTTATATTTAAAGCGCCGAGTTTTTGCAGGGAGGCGACTGGGAAACAATTTTTTCTTCATTGAATGGATGTCTGGAATTGGCAATATCAAACATTTTGTCATGTTCCTCAACCTCCCCCACCGGTGATGGTCAGAAATCAGTTTGTGTTTCGTCGAGTGAAGTGGTGAAGCCAGATTTGGGTGACACAAATTGGTCTGTAGTTTCTAGCATGGTTCAGATTTATCGTAAAATATTGAAACTTGTGAAGCAAGATTATGAAGAAAAACTCGTTGAAGTGTACCTGAAACATATCTGTTCATGGATTTCATATGTTCCCTGGAACTCAATATTTGATATTATTCTTGACCAGAATAATGTTGATGGTTACCCTGAAAGTTATGATAACAAGGTGCTTGGGTCAAAGCTAGAGATACTTCTTATGGGAAACCTCTTACAATTATTCTGTTCATTAGCTGACCAAGAACTAGGCGATTATTCAGAAACAGATACAAGTGTAGAATTGAGGCATCAAGCTCTTGGCGTAATTCAGTATCTGGTTCCCCTACTTTCATCCTGGTGTCTGCGGAATCAAAGGAATGGTAATAGCTTGTCCGTCCGTCATTATTTCAAACACAAATTATTGGTATGACTCTTAGCTATCCAGCGTATTATGAAATCCCAAAGTTTAAGTATATCCACTGATGACGTTCTTTGTCTTGTTGAATATCACTACAGATGTTGATGGTCAGGCTTACAGCTGAGATCCCCATCGACAGTTATATCATTCATTCGTTCTTGGAACTTCTTCATGAATATTTTGAAGACGTCTTAAATCAGAAACTGACTCAATTCGAGGTAGCTAGCGGTGTTTGCCTTCATGATTCTCCCTTTTCACGTAGCACTTATGTGGGAGGAGTAAGTGAGGGATCTCAACAACATTTGCAAAGACTGGCCATATTTCTTTTCTTGAAATGTATCGTCACTCTGATCACCTTGAAAGTAGAAACAAACCCAAGGTGTGTCTGTGCGGAAAGTTTGGGTTTTAATGATTTAGGTGTTGTATGTTGTGACACAAGGAAGGGTTTGTTGGAGTTATATATTTGGCTTCAAGGGCAGCATCCCTTGGACACCTGTGCAGACTATGAAACGTATGTGGAGAAGTGCATGATCTTTTCCTCGTCCTTCTTGCAACTTTTTGTTAATGAGGTTGGGCATGCAAGTTAGTGGCTACATTTTCATTTTTTTGAATTAGCAATGTTGGTAAGATAATTATGTTTCTGTGGATGAGTAGGATGATATGCTCTTTCAAGTTCTCTTACAACTTCTCAACTTGCCATCTAATACAACACAACAGTGAGCATTCAAAGTTTATTCTTTTTCTAAGCTGGCCGATGATGCATTATGGGAGTGCTTTTACTGATGTTGTCAATGCAGGTTTCTTGAACACAAATATCGTTTTCAGAAGAATGAATGGGATATTGTTTTCCATATTTCAAATATTTTCAATCCCATGCTTTTGTTCCATATATTCCTTGCCAAGGTACGTTCACAACTACCTTACTTTTGTATTTGCGATTCCTTTATCATAGTATATTCGAATAAATTATTTGCTTTTTCCTCCTTTGCAGTTGCATTATGATCATCACATGCTTCTTGATTACCTCATATCAAAAGACATAGGCTCAAGTTGTGCAGAATATCTGTTAAGGTATGTCTGAGCCATGTGTTTTTCAGAGAAGTCACATCGCATGAGCTATGGAGACACATGAATAGTGTATTTTTCTTTTTCTCTTTTATCTGCAGTTGCTTTTCTGACCTTAATGTTTCTTTTACATGATGTTTCATTTTTATGACTTTGGGGCATGATTCTCTGATGCTTAAAAATGTGGCCGTGAGACTGATTTAATGAGTTCCAATTTTTCATGGCCACAAAATCTGAAAGTTCTAATTGATCTGTTGCTTAGGTGCCTGCGTAGAGTTTGCGAATCATGGAAATCATTTATGCATTATTCTTATGGAAAGGACTCAACCCGGTCAAACAACAAGAAGAGAAAGACAGTACCAAAAAGGGTATCTGAGAAATCTGAAAGTGAAACAGCCACGATGTGGGAAAGAGGAGAAGCATTTAAGCAAGCAAAACAATGTTTGTTTTCGCTACGTGTGTCTGTAGAGAGTCTACATCAGAGAAGATTGTTTCCATATAACGCAGAAGTCCTCCTCAGACGGTACAGTTCTAGACACTATATTGTGATCCAGCTCCCACAAGATCATTTAATCACTTTTGCTAGCATTGGTATCTTGGTAACATTAGAAACCTTTCATTCGCCTTGGTGTAGAAAAATTTATTTTCCGAAAGTGATGTTGGTTGTTTGTGGTATGTTTGCCTAAAAGCATGACTGAGCTAACACTTGCGTGACGTGGTAATCTTCTTTTCCATATTGCCCTTTCAGCCTGAGAAGATTTGAGGAACTGTGCCTTACTGAAGAAGGAGCCAATGACTTAGTTTAACTGTAAAACACCGTACTTAAAAGATTTCAAGGAACGCTGAAGTAAAATCGTCTTCGTCCCTAAAAGCCTGGCATATGATGAAGCAGTGCTTCATTGTTGCTCACGGTTCAAGATACAAGTTGTTTCTGTTGGTATGCTTTGGGAAAACAGAAGCAAATGTAGGCGTCCCAAAGATTCCTAAGGCAAGAAATGTGAGAATGGCTCCTGACGGTGATAGAAATTCAAGGTGAACCTCACTTGAAACTACCACAAAATATGAATGGCAAAATAAATCAGCAAACTGAGGATCTCGCCTACCTCGCCTTTTGATGCAAGATGTGAGGAGAGAATTCAAAGTAACATTTTGTGTGCTTCTAGTATTCAAATTACAGACACAGGCAGGGACTTCCAAGTTCCAACACAAAAGGGGACTGTCAAGAGCTGGAACAGTGTTTTATGAGTTACTTGTAGCTTTAAGAAATATATTTTGCTACTCTAAAATTCAATTTCCTTTTTGTTACTTTTTATACAAAAATTTTGAATAAATTTTAATATTGTATAGAAATTTTCAGAAAACTGGATTTTAAGCAGGAAAAGAAAGCACCCTGAACATTCTTGATGAAGAATAAACCACTCCAGATTTTTGTCTTTTACAGAATAATGTTACTGTATGAATAGGTACAAGGATAGCAGCTATTGGGTGAGGAGTCTCCTTCAAAGTGGGCATGGAATCATCTGAAAGTGCAGAAGTGATTGGCCAAATTTTAGAAGCATGAATGCAGCACCACAGCAATGTTATCACTGAGAGACGAGAAGATGAACCAGGGCGACTCGTTTTCTGAGCATGAAAATTGAGTCGAGGCTGCTCCAAATAGACATCTAAACGAGAACAACTTAAAAAAAAATACAAGAAGAAGAATTAAGTTTCAAGATTACAAGCCCAATGTCCAGTGGCGGTGAGAAAATAGAATGATGGTTGATGGCTTAGCTCATTGGCCATCACGGAAGAGATGTTTAGAGGATGCAATGTCTACTGTTTACTGTAAGTCTAAAGGGCAACAATTTAATCATATCAATAAAAGTTTCACTTCAACAAAAACAAAAACCCATGCGGTCCATTTGAAGGGGAAGATGACACAGTAAAGCATCGGGCGTGATAACGTAAAACTTGACCCACTGGGCAACAAACAATTGGGTCGATCAATAATCCTTAGGCAGAAAATCTGAGCTGAGTTGCGATTATGATTTTGAAAAGCTGATTATGTACACCTACTAGATAACTATGCACAGGAAATGTCCGGTCTACAGTCCCTTCCCAAGTCAAGCAATTAGCTAAGCATGGTTGGATGTCCAGTCTGAAGCATCCTCTTGATCATGTCCATCCCGAAAGCGGAATCTGAGGAGCTGAAAAGAAAAGTTTTGTTAATTAACCTATTAACACAAATTATGATAAGATAAATATCAACAGCAACAAGCTAAGCTAAGCAGTGTGGTTATGTGGTCTGAATAGTGGACGAAATAGAAGGAAAACCACCATTCATACATGATTTCCTAAATGATAAGATGAGAAGCAGACCTTGGAATGGCAATTTCGTAAGGGAATGATATGCCCTCACGGTTTGGTATAGGGGGTACATGATCCTTTTTCTCATTGACAAATTTTATTATCTGAAAGAGAGCATCGCGGACAGAAGCTTCAAGTGCAGCTCTACGAGCACTTCTATCTTCATATGCCATCTCTGAAGGAAAAAGGGGGAGAAATGCCACATTGCTTTAAGATTGGAAGATTGGACAAGTAATACACTCATGATACATCCAACTGTTCAAAGTTACTACCATACCTTCTGGATCAACTAAAACTTTAGAATGATGCGATTTGCCGGAGTGTGATTTTGGATGTTGTGCCACATTTAAATTGATATACCATTGCTCCCAGTAAAGGCGTTCGATCTTGTTAAACCATGTTGCTTGTTTGTTTTTTACTTCATAGAAGGACAGGCATATCTATACCAAATTGTTAAATAAAAAATCAATTATAAGAATCTGACAATGAGCTTTAAACTGTTGAAAATGATGCGAAAAAACTGTGGGATTACTCGACTAAATTCCTTAGAGCAATTTATGATATTGCAATGCCTTCAACATCATAAGTCCATTATCAGTTGCTTTACAGCAGAGAAATTACATTCTGCATATAACCTCCTTACACTTACTCAAGCTTTTTCTTTTGAATCCATGTAAAAAGAATGGCCTACACAAGTCGATTCATAAAGCATACTTCACACCAATAAAACTTGAAAGTTTAACGAAGCACCCATTTCAAACATATACTAGCCATATACCATAAGTCCATAACAGAGAGGAGCTTACAAGCATGTTTTTCAAGCTATTATGACTACTTCATATGTGTAGACTGTAAAACCACAAACCTGACTCTTCTTGTTTGGGTGTTTGTCCACCCAATTGATAAACTGATCTATCTTTTCATCAATCTTCTTTTCGAGTTCAACATCTCCACATTGTACCTGTGGAAAAATGGAAGGTAAGCACTTGTGCAGCACATCATTGTTTGACAAGCAAAACACACAACTAAAAACTCAGGATAGAATGTCAAGCAGCATTGGGTAAAGGGACTCTCCTTGTCATAGGAGAAAACTTTTCTACATTAGCAGGTGAAAGGTCTAAAATGCCCTTATTTTTATTCTGTGCAAATTATTAAAGCAGGGGTACATTAGTCATTACAAATAAAATAATAAATGACAGGGGTAGCTTAGTCTTTTTGTAATTAAGTAATCAGGAGGTTATGCCCAAAGTACACATGATACATTTAGATAAGTATATCAAGTTCACACATTGTAGCATCAATCTTTTTAGCCATAACCATGAGTCATTCAACAAGGCAACAAATAGCTAGGCTGCAAGATGATTAAGGCGCTTCATGTTGCGTTTTGAAAAAAAAAATTAGTCTTAGGACAGTCAACACTGAAACAGAGATATTCACCATGAATAAATAGAGATATATGACCTTATATAGTGATGAAATAACTGTAACAAAGTTAACCAGATTCTTGTTTTTGGATCCCAAATGTTTTAATTGCTATAATGCATTGATACATATCCATTCCAAATGAAAGGTGAGTGACTTCTTGAGCCCCCAGTGTTACTTGCGCGCTGGAGATATTTCCTACTTTAACTTGAGTGCTTAAAGATGTATCAAGTAACTCATTCCAAACTTACATATGTGATCTCAAGAAGTTCCATGTCAACATCTTTTGGCCGCACGAGACCTAAAGCTCTATGAAACACAATAGTGTGCAAAATGCCTGCAAAAATACATTCAATATCAGTTCAGATCAACTGAAGCACCTCAGAATCGAGTAAAATAGAGATCAAGGTTATAAACCAGAAGGTCAATCGAGTATTACAATTCAAATAATAAAAAAAAACAAACAGAAGCCTTTGTGATGTACTGCCTGAGAAGGGACTCAATCTAATATACTGAAAAAGTAAGTTTATCACATCAAATCTTCAATTGATGATAAGCAAACCTAAAATCCAAATATCAGAATCATCATCGGATAAAAAACCACTCCACCATCAAGTTGAGGAGCACGATAGCCAAAAATACGGATGACTCAAATAGCATCAGTCTCAAAATTCAGTTGAAGAAGTGAAAACTCACACTGCAGAACCTCGCGTATCTCAAAGTGCTCGACTTCCTGCAAGAACACAAGACCTTAGCCACCGAAAAGCAGCTACGGATTGACATTAAGAATAAAAAAGACAAAATCGAAACACACCAGTTCTTTAAGCTGGCAAACTTCGCAATTCATGATCAGTTTGGCTCGGCGGCGGCAGCGGCGGAGGCGATTACACTCACAGACAACCGAATTCGCGGTGGGTAGATTTGTGGAAATCGACAAACGAAAAAGCCCTAGATTCCGATCTGCCGACAACGACGACGACTCCGAATGCAATTAAAGATGGTTTGTTTTGTTCATAGAGGCGTGTTTGCTTAAGTAGCTATCCATCACCGCCACGTCACACTTGCTGTAATTAATTAATCAATTAATTAATCAATTATACATTGATTAGTGTAAAGATTAAGTTATCACTTATCACGTACTTAACATGTTTCTAGTTCTACAGCACAGCAGTGCATCTTCTATAATTAACCACCTTAATCAGAAATGGTGGCGCAGCAATGCAAAGCTTAGTGGCATTCAGGTTCGCTTTTTAATAAAAATCAAATCAATCGTTGATAATTAATTTGAAAATTTTGAAACCCAACTAACCCCACTAGTTTTATAAAATCAAACCGCATCAAATTACATGGTTAGATCGGTTCGGTTAATTTTTGAATTGTTAAAAATCAAATCAAATCATTATTCATCGGATTTTCAAACTAACATTCTCAACTTAATCGAACCTATTAATTCAATTCGATTTAATTTGATTCATCAATTTATCCATTTTTATATACACTACTATACAAAACAAACCAACTTTGTATGGGGCAGGTGGAGTGGAGCAGCTCTCCACAGATCAATCGTTATTAGTTGGGTTGATTCGTCCAAAAATAGTCTTGTTTTGAGAATATAATTTTAAAATATATTAATTTTAATTAAAATAATCAAAATAAAATACAAAAAATTATAAACATTACAAAAATATACATTAAATATGCAAGTTACATATATGTATCAAATGAATAGGTCAACACAACTCATAAATATATTGGTGGATCCATGTAGAATTTAATGGGGTCATTAAAATTTTTATACTCCTATTTAAGTTTTATTTTAGGATATATAATTCAAAAATGATCCTTAGAACCCCTCTATTAATTGAAATTATCACTCACCAATTAAACATATATCGTATATATAATCATAAAATAATTTTCGTGATAATCGACCTATCATGATATTTTTTTTTGTACTATCGTCTCAAATGTAGATCACGTGAATTGAAAATTATAATCTATATATATAACAGAATAGGATTGGGAGCGTCGCGACGCTCCCAGTCCGGTTCGGGTCGGGTCGGTTCAGTTCGGTCGATTTGGTTCGGTCTCAGTTGGCTCGGTTTGGTTTGAAATCGGTTGGTTTGGTTCAGTTTGTAATCGATCGGTTTGGTTTTAAATTTTCAGTTACGGTTTTAAATTTTCATTTCTAATAATTTGATTCGATTTTTAATTTTATTCGAACAGAACCGAACCAAACCCGTCGGAACGACAGGTACCAATACTTGTATTGAATAAATGAATTTGAGCTTTGATTATTTCTTGAATTTGTGATATTGTGAAAGATAAATAGTCTCCTTGAATTAAATGTACAAAAGATCATTTCTGAACGAGACAAGTCTATCGTAACTCTCACAAAAGAGCACATCTCTTAGCTACAGAAGAGATTTCTTAGTCTGAACGGTGAAGGATGATTCAAAGAAATGTGGAAATGTAGTGATTTCTGCTGGGAATCACCCACATAAACGTTAATCTGAATTTCCGAACCATGCAGTATAAGTCCGGATGAGGAACGCCACAAAATTAATTTCATGGATTTAAAAGTAATCCAAATTATCAGACACAGATCTGGATCCGGATTACCTATTTCTTAATTTGATTATTCTCAATCCAGATCCGTGATACAAATTTGAATCTGAATTGAGAAATCTCCATACAGAAAGAGAATAAAAGTAATACCATATTACTTTATTTCATTGTCTTGTTTTCTTCTTGCGACAGGTGACTCACTTCTAACGGTGTCCACAAAAAAGCTTGAGATACCGCGTTCGGCTGGAGTACTATCTCCTTTGGAAAAACTCTAACCCTCACTGTATGTTTCTCGTTATCGTATAACGGGAATTGTGACGTAACACAAAGTAGAAACCCTAGGCTTATATTTATAGTGAGATCTGGGCTTCCCCCTGCAGACCAAGCCCATCAACTAGATTATCGGGTCTGCGCCTGTGGGCCAGACCCCATGAATATTATCCATGGGATGAAACCATAAATTTAATCCATCTGGTTTATCTAATTGAGACGCAGGTTGAACCAGATCATATCCGGACCGATTCCTATTCAGTTTTTATTCAACTTAATATCTCACACTTGATTGTGTGCGACCCTTTAGATTTATTCTTATTCAGCCATGGGCTAGAGCCCACTAATCATAAGTGACCTCTATTAAAACATTATGTTTCCTGATTAAGAATAAATTGGACGGACACTAACAATCTTCCACTTGCACACAAACCAGTTACTAATAATCTCTCTATCCTGCAATATCTTGAATGAGCATAAGGAAGGACGAAGTGTTATCCTTATCATGCTCATTCATGTTTCTCGATCTCTGAGTAAGAATGACATATCAAACGACTAACTCTCAGTCCGTTTGAGTATGGTTATGCATTATATTTCTCAATCTTAACTCGTCGAGGGGCCCAAAGATAATTCTCTCATCATATGAAAGTGACACATCCATCTTGCTAATTCATATTCCTCATCACGATTCATAACATACACAATAATCACCTTTATAACTGCCGAGTTTATTGGTAGTGTTTGATGATATCAAAGCATGTTACTCCTCAAGTAGGATAGCATGACCAACTCAGGTTAAAGACTATACTCGTATACTATAAAATATATTGATAACACTTAAAATCTTACATTAATCTTAAAGCGGATCAATCTAATACATATTCTCCTATGTTATTAGTTTGGTATCCTATACCAATGACTTGTGAAACATGATGGACCCTAATTTCGAGAAATGACTTTATGTCATGATATCCAGAATGGAATGTGTATGGCCAAAAACAAGGTAGTGACTTTATTTGATTCTTCTAATGGTGTCATAATTATTGGAAAATGAGGGGATGTTTAAAATGACCAACATAGTTGGAAATGTTCCGACATTTAAGATGCAATTATAGGTTTCAATTGAATTCATAATTTTGAATTTAATGAAACTAATCATAGTTCTTTAATCTATTCGGATAATCCTAGTCATTATTATATTTTTGAAATATAATATGTATATAATAGTACAATGTTCTGTAAGAAAATTTGTATGAGGCGGATGTGTATGACATAATCTTAAAGCATTACATCTTCAGACTTGGAAATTGTGTAAGTTTTAGTGTTCTAAGTTTGAAACAGGCACCTCAGATATGGAATCTTCATTTCCAAATGTTGATCAAAGAAATTTGATTATCACTAAAATGAAGAAGAACCTTATATTTACATGAGGGTTATAGGGAACAATGATTCAGTTAAACATATATATGTATGACATATTTATATATGATTGAGAAATTATTTCTCAATAAGATATAAGGGATCACAATAGAGAATAATCTGTAGTACTTATGAAGCCCTAAATAAATATTACATTTAAATGACGTTTGAAATTATTTACTGTGAATGTTACAGTAATGGAAATTTTCAAACTGGGTATATATGATTTCAATTTACAAGTTGAATTCATCTTAATTTCAAATGGAGTTGTATATATTGGAAGTGTTCCAATAAGGACAATGAATGTTTGTAAAAATCAACGAATATAAAATATTGATGATTTGTTGATCTATGTTCATTTATAAGTAAGACTTATAAACAACAGGGCATTTCGTCATGTTCTTCATGAACATCTGATAAACCATTTACTAAACCACATACTTATGTTATGTTGGTTTGAGTGGTAGCATATTTTCATGTTTAGTAATTCAATGAGTTCATGTTATTACTTGAATAATATATAAATCTCATTCCATGAATGATAAGTTATTTATATATCATCAAGTACATGACTTGATTGTGAGACTCTATTCAACAAAATAACGTCATTCTAAAATGTCCTTAGTCAATAATCATTGTATGGGATGTGATGATTAATAAGATTATCATGTGGATTAGTTGATGACCATGTTTCATAGGTCATTGGTATTATATACTAAATTAATGACATGAATACATATTGAGAAATATATATTGGACCAACCCACTATCAAGATTACTGTAAGAAATTTTTTGTTATCAGTATATCTTATAGGATATGAGTATAGTCCTTAACCTGACTTGGTCATAATTTCCTATTTTAGGAGTAGCAAGCTTTGATATCATCAAACACAACCAATAAACCCGATAGTTATAAAGGTGATAATTATATTATGAATCTCGATGAGGAATATGAGGCAACGAGATGGATCTATCACTCTCATATGATGAGAGAAATATCTTTAGGCCCCTCGATGAATTATGATTGAGAAATGAATGACTGTGCTCAAACGTACTGAGAGTCAGTCCTTTGATTTATCAGTCTTACTCGGGGATCGAGAAACACGAATGAGTCTAATAAGGATAACACATTATCCTTCCTTATACTCATTCAAGATATTGCTGGACAGAGAGATTATTTGTAACTGGTTTATGTGCAAGTCAGAGATTGTTAGAGTTTGCCCATTAAACTAGTTAATTGACTCGTATTGACTGTGATTTTAGTTACCTTAAAAACCAACTATTCTTAATTAGAGTTCATACTGTCTTACTAGGGGCCTCTTATGATCAATGAACCTTTACTCATGGCTAATTAAGAATAAATCTATAGGATCGAACATAATCAAGTGCTGGATATTGAGTTGAGTAATAAACCGAACAATATTCGGTCCAGATATGATCCGATTCAACCCGCGCCTGATTCGGATGAACCAGATGGGTTATATACCCATTATTATTACCCATTACCAGAATCCAGCTGATGGGCTTGGCCCACGGGATGGAGTCTAGAAGCAGAGTTCTCACTATAAATAGAAGTTTAGAACTTCTGCTTAGTTAGTGAGAAGTTACGTCAGTTTTCAATATGATTGAAGTTAGAGGATGATAGGGTCATCCGAGAGTTTGTACTCTAGAGGGTGCGGTATCCACCAACCGTGTATTTATACCGGTAGAGGCGCGATATATGAAGCACTCGTCAAAGAGGTAACCCTACCTTTTCTTTTAGGTGTTTCAATTCAGATCCACACTTGTGTCTGACAATTCATATTGAAACTGATTATAGTAATTATTGGGTATTCTGGATCCGGGCTTATGCCACGTGATTCGGAAAATTCTTCCTACATTTATGTACACTATCCCTAACAGAATTCACTTTCTCTTAAATGTTTTTCTCCTTTCAAACTTTCTTTAAACCAAACACAAACTTAGAGTTTATGTTCCTGTTACGTACTCATTAGTAATTCTGGAAACGATAACATATAATGAGTCGGTTGTACAACAATTTTCGCTACAATATATTAGTCAATCTTAAGATCAGGAATTTGCACATTTAGAATCTGGTCTCCGAAGATAGGTGGATATTACAATAAAATTAATGATTAGGGTAGCCAAATGATGAATATAAAGTAATAATATTAAACACATATATAAAACTAGGGGAGGGATTGTTGCGAACACTTATGTTGTGAACAAATTATGGATGATTCTACACCAATAACTTTGTTTTCTTTTTAAAATTTATTTATTATGCTTTATTAATTATCCAAAACTCATAAATATGATAGATATGAAAATATTTAATTATGTATTATATTTAATAAAATATCACTAAAAAGAGTATTTTGAATTTTTATATTTTGTATTATTGATTTTTATCATTAAAATAAATATTTTATTCATATTTTCTATGAAATATATTCATGGTTCACAGTCACAAAATATGAAATATTTTACACTTTTTAGATTTTTTTACGACATATATTCACTGTTCACTACTTAAATATGTATATTTTGAATATTTTCTCAATCAAAACCCAAAAAATTTAAATATATTCAATGTTCACATAAACATTGTTCACTGTGTTTTTAGAAGCATGTTCATCAAACATGTCCAATGTGCACCGTTATATATTCATCATTCACTATCCTCTCAAAAAACTTGTTCACCATTCACGGTCATCTCTCTAGACGATCAGGAAGCGATCATTGTCATAAAAATGTTCACTATTTATCAAATTCTACAAATCTAGAAAAATATTCACTATCTCAAAGGCACTTATCAATTCCAGAAAACTCAAACTCATCAAAAACATAAAAAACAAAAATTTGATTAGTATACATATTCATAAGATTCACCAAACCCATCCTATTCACCGCTCCGATGAAGAAGGATCTGGACTAGCTGTAGTTGTTAGAAATACATAGAAGAGACATGGTTAGTGTTGAGGCTACTGCATTTGACATAGGCTCGCTGCGAAAAGACCGACCATCAATACCGCAATCATACAACAAACCAATCAATTTAGTAAGAGAAGTAACAACATACTAATGCAAGTCTTGAAGAAGTTAGACCAGCGAACTTGTGATGCATTCAACAATCAAAATAAAAAATAGATGTAGCTATACTAAAAAAAGAAGTATAAAAGATAGAAGTATAATTACCTCTAGAAGAGACACATCTATAGGATATTCAGGCAAATTTAATATTAGTAAAAAAGTACGTGACGAGATTCTTTATTGTGGCTTTTAGCTCAGTGCTTCTTGAGCTCTTAGCTGCAGTAGTTGTTGTTTTGCTGAATCAGTAAATTGATCTCCCAACTCCGTTGTTCGAATTTTTTAAAATCAAATAAAATAATCATTAATAGTCCCAAACTGATCTACCAAGATCATTTTTTGTTTAGTTTAGAGAAAATTGGGAATGGAAAATTAATTGAAAAGTTAGATGGAAATTTTGAAAGAAAATTTATTTAATTTAAAGAATATTTTAGTATTTTCTACAAAATTTTTCACTCCAAACCAAACATGGTGAAAATAAGATGAATTTTAAAAAGAATTCATTTTCCCTCATATTTTCCTTTTCTTCTAACTTTTCTCAAACCAAACACAGCCTTAAACAATGCGAATTATGAAACCGAACTCTCATGAAATTCACTCTGATTGTGCTGATGTAGCTGTCAACATACGAACTATCCAGCACGAAATTTCCACACGGTTCAGCCTTCCATAACCAAAACATAAAAATGCCCAGATTTCACAAAAGAGAAAAATCAAAACAAAACCATTTCTGTCAGACAACCAACGACAATATAAAAAACAACAACACACAATTTTACAGTTCGAGTGAACTCACGAAGTATCGGAGAAGAAGACAATAGTATTGACCCATTGTTTGAGTTTATTCACAGTGAATCAGAGAAGTAGACACCACTTTCGCGTCCACGCCTCACCACGCTTATCTGGCTTTAAGGAAGTGATAACAAAAGATTAAAAAAAATGTCCAGATAGAAGAGATGATCCACACTACTTCAATAAGAAAGTTACCTGACTAATTTTCTCAAATGCAGGGAAACAAAATCGATTAAATTGTGCAACAAATTTAAGATGTAGGTTGACTAAAGGATCATTAAATAAAGGATATAACAAAATTCAAAAAGGAAATAAATTAATTAAAATACAATCGTTTACGGTTTGAAATGGTTGGTCCATAATCATCCGTAAATTGTTCGTAACATAAGTGTTTGTAACTAATTCAAATTCCATAAAAGTATTTAGGAGATGGTGAGGGGCCACATTATCCCACTCAAAATTTTAAGTTAGTTTAATATCTATGCGCATATTTGTGCTGAATATGACATAAAAATACAACTATAATTCCAAGATACTATATTATTTACATCTATACCCTTTAACTATTAAATAAATAAATTACAGTCCTAAATAATTTAATATACTATTTTTATCTGCACTCTTTTATTTTATAAATATTTTTCGACCCCTCTAATATGTTTTTTTGTTTCACTACTGCTAGTGTGTATAAAAATGATGAATATGTGCATAAAAATAATGAATATATAAAGCAGATGAGTATTAATATGAATTTAACAAATATATAATCATAAAAAATTAATATATGACACGCATATTGGTTTGAGGAATCCGGTGAAATGTTTTTTATAATTATCGAATATGTTCAATCACTTAATAAATATTACAATAAATATATTAAATATCTAACTATAAAAAAATAGTAAAATCTAGTATAATACATGTATATTTATTTGATGATGATACTGCTTATATAATGAACAATACTTTTATTATAAATTCAGTGAATACAACATTTAAATCTGATCAACAATATAATATTCAAATCTAATAAATAATATCATAGAACTACTGAATACTATTATAAATTTAATAAATGTCATACAAAAAGACTAAATAAGTACGCAAATCTCATAAATATTAAACCAATTTGTAAATTCAATTCAAAATCATAAAATATCACACATATTATTTTATTTAAAAAAATTTTGCTGATTTGTTTGTAATTTTTCCAGATTTAATTTTTTGAACAAAATAAAATTAGAATTAGAATTATTCTTGTTGAGATTATTTAATAAGCGAAGTGGCATAAAACGCCGATTTCATCGTTCACCTAGGTACCATGTAGACGCTGTCCACGTAAAAATTTACCGGTTCTCTACTTGTGTGGCTAAGAGGATGAGAAAATGAAAATTTGAGAAAAAAAATGAGACAATAAATTTTTTATTTATTTTGTTATCATAAAAAAATATTAAGGAAAAATATTATTAACTTTTTATGTTATTCTCTACCATATTTCGACCCTCCAAATTTTAATTTAAACCAAACAATGAAGTTTTTCAATTCTCCATTTGATTTTCCTTTCCGTGCCAATTCTGGGAACTAAACACAGCCTAAAGCATCATAGGAGGAACAAAAACATAAAAGAAGAGTATTTAGTCATAATTGATGACTATCAAAATTAATAACAAAAATATGTCTGTGAAGCTTTAACTATAAGCTGTCTCGAAAATAACAGAATTTGACAGCCTCTATGATGCTGCTTTCTCGTCAAGTGTCCCTTCCCATGGCTATTTTTGCTGATGGTATTAAGCGCGGCGTCCAGCAGCTTTTCCGCAGAGGAGCACATTGCTGGGGATATCATATTCGATGGCCGGGGTCGGGACTGTGCTGCCAACTCTCAGGTAGAATTGCTGACCAAGATATTGCCTGTCCCAGTTAGCAGACCTCGCATTCCACATGCCTTGGTTGTCTAAAGACACTAGTATAGCAGTCCAGGAATTGGGGTACACCTGCAGGAGCACCACAAGATTATATGACAAGTTACTCTTAACAACTACTAGTAATCGACTCATTAAGGCTGTGTTTGGTTTGAACTACTTTAAGCAATACCTGAGTCGTGTGCCTGGTCAGAGTGTCGACCAGATTGTAGCTTTTCCTGCTGGCTGCGGTCCATAGTCCGGAACCAAAGCTGCATAAAAGGACACAGAATCAGTGACCGATGAAGCTTTTTAATGCGGCTTAGGGTGATAAATAGATGCTAGTTTAACTTACCCAGCAACCCAGAAATCGTAACCATCCAGATGCCAGGACTGTATGGTGTTTTCATTGTTCTGGAAAACTACTTCGATAAAATCATGGAGTGAAGTTTGCACTACTGAAGTTGCAATGGAGGCAGGGCCTTCAGAAGGAAGGCTTTCGATAGAGTCTGTTCTGTAGACCCCCGGAATGTTGAAATAATCTGCAAGCTTTAGAGGGGTGTCAGGGTTGATATACGAGACCCTATTCACAGCATAGCGTTGCTTCCCATTTATCAAGGGTGCGGAGTTGGCAAAGACGAAGTTCTTCGTTGGTGCAATCGTTCCGTAGTGGAACGAGCCTTGGGGATTTGGCCTGGCAGCATTTGCTGTTAAATTCCACCTGCAAGTGCAAATGAAAATGGAATCCATCAAGAATATATCCCCTAGTTGATATCAGGGCATTTGGACAGATTTGAGGATTTTGAACCGACCTGAAAGTTCTGGCCTGCTGCATAGACCAATGAAGTTCATAGGTTGGACCTGCAGGAAGAGGTCCTGAAACCGGGGTCATGGAGTTTGAGTAATGTAGCACCGCGGAAGCAGCGAGAACGTTTCTGGTGAACCGAGTGGATGCAACTATGTAGTAGTCCTTGGGAGGTTGATCCAAGGTGACCAAGACTGACATAGATTGCCCCACATGGACGTCGAGGGAGTCGTACAGGTTCTGAATGGTGTGAGATCCTTCCACCTCGACAAGCTTCATTTTGTGGCCTTGAATCCTGAAGTTCAGCGAGCTTGTCAAACCCACATTTGAAACCCTGAACATGTAGGTTTTCCCTGAAACAATGACAAATGAAGCGCTTATGAGAGCGATTCCTTTTTTACTTTTTTCTTTCGAATAGGTTCACTATCAGTCAGCAAATCGGTCAGACTGGTACCTTGGTCGCCTGTGAAGGAGGGATGTGTCTGCCCGTTGATGAGGACTCCATCAGGAAAACCGATAGTTTTTCCAGAGTCTAAGGTCTGCTGTAATGCCTGCAAAACTTAAACAAGTCAGATCGAGCTGGAGGCACCCCAAGCATTGCAATCTATGCTCCTCAGAAAAGAAACATTTTTACACCTTGTGGCCAGCCTTGTACCAATCACCAACAAGTAAGGTGAAATCTCCATCAGGGGCGGCATAAGGTCTTGGGATAGGAGCTCTCTTGTAGACATTGAGTGCTCCAAATCCGCCGCTGGCTTTGTGCATAGCCGTGGAAGGAAAATAAAAATAAGTCCCTATCTGATCCTTGGTTTGAAACTTGTATGTGAAGTTTGAGTTGGGAGGGATAGGACAATTGGTCCCCAAAACTCCATCTTGCCATGAGTTCTTGCGTTGCTTGATCCCGTTCCTAGTACAACAAAATCAACTCCAATTACACGCTTACAAACATGAGCTTGTGAATGAGGCTCCCATGAGTGTAGAAAAAGGACTCACTCACCATGTGATGAGGAAAGGTTGATCAAGCTTGTTAATGAGGTTGAGTATGATGTTGTCATTAGTCACAACATCAAGTCTTGGACCAGGAAACTGGCCATTGATAAGTATAACCTGCAAGCAATCGAGTGTAAAAAAAACACCTCAGAATTGAACATGGCCATATCCTATGCACACACATTGTTTACACTAAAGATCGGATCCTACTAAAGCCTGATAGCCAACTTTGTGGGAAATCTGATTACAATTCTACCTGCTGGGGAACGCCAAGAGGAGCAGCAGTGCCATAAGTGACAGTCCAAGTGAAGAACTTGTAAGGATCTTCAGCTCCCACAAAACCCAACACCAGTAATAGCCCACCCAACACACCACACACCGACCCTGCTCTCCCCATTGTTGAGACACCCCGGTTGCTAAAAACAGAAAACAGAAACCAGGGCAGTGGATAACGAGGTTGTATGTAGAAATGGCGCAGTTACTTATATAAGTATTGGAAACCCGAGTGGCTGATAAAAAGTGGGAATGGAGAAATGTGTTGGTGCTCAGCTGGAAATGCAGCTGGATTTTTGGACTTTAATGCACAGCTAGCTGCTTTGGGAAGTGGCATCTTCAATTATTATGGATTTGTTTGCTTTATTTTTTATTTTATTTTTTGGGTTTTGTTTAGATTTTGTTCAGTTGAATTTATGTTGAAAAAAGAAATCAAAGTGGAATAGTGGTCAACTTTAGTATTGTTGGAGTCATTAGCGGAATTTGGTAGGTAATTAAAGTTGAAAATAGACTGATCTCTATAAAGTGGTTATACATGGTACGTATTTGTTATGAAAATGATAATAATTAATTATTAATATTATTGGAATTAGGGAGGAGATATGATTGGTTAGGTTGGTGGTGCAGTTTTTAAATCTTTTCGGTGGCCACCACACCACCACTTGACGCGTTTTGTGTCGGAGAAGCAGCAGCCGCATGATGATTTATAATACTGAAAGATACACTGTTTAATTTAATTAAGGGGGGTTGCTTTGCTTCATATGAAGGCTACTTTGATGATCAGAGAGCCCTGAATCCACCTCCACCCAATTCCAAATAATGTGTATGCTTGGGCTCCCCCCTAGTATGTCAGTAATATGTAATGTGGTAACTTTTATGCCCAGTTTAGTTATGAGAAAATAAGGAGAGAAAAAAAAAGAGGTGAAAATGAACTTTCATTAATTTTATTTAATTTTCTTTTATAAGGATATGAGTGAAAAATTACAGATTTTCTTCTCATTTTCAGTTAGACATTGTTCTCATGAATTTCTCTCAATCAAACAAAAAAATTCATTCGTATTTGCATTCGAATTTTTTTTTCCCGTAATTTTCCCTAAGCCAACCATAACTTTAGGCTGTGTTTGGTTTACGTTTTGGGAAAAGAAAATTCGTATGAAAATGAAAATGAATCTTAGTTAATAAAAATTGGGAGAGAGACTATTAAAAAGAAAAAGTTGATGCAAACAAATTCTATTTTAATGCTTTCCTTATGATTTGCATATCCTAAGCAAACAAAAGGAAAACAGATAAATATTTCATAAAGAATTATTTTTTCTTTCATTTTCCTTTGCTCCTCATTTTTTTTTAACCAGCAAATTCGATACAAATACTAAACCAAACTAGGAATTTCTTCCAGTTTTCTCTTAAATTTTTCTATTTCTTAAATTTTTCCTTAACCAAACACAACTTAAGTAAACACTACGAGAGAGAGTAAGGGGATGTCTCTGTGAGAGACTTCACAACAGAAAAATATGGGATGAAGTCACAAGAGAGATATTGGACGCTGCAATGAGAGAGACGAGGGCCGGATTTGAGAAGTCTTTGGTCGTTAATTGATTTTGTTTCTATTCGGATTGAGTTTCTCTTTTAGTTTCGATTCTAAATCCAAATCTCATTTAGGGTTGAAAATTTTTCATGATTTGTGTTAGCATAATAGAAGCCTGTGACGTCGTTCGGATCAAGGAGGAAGAAACGGTGTCATACTAAGCAGGCATGAGTGCAAGATTTGAACAAAAGCAAGTGACAACGTTTGAGCTGCGTGGGATTGATGAATAGAAGCGAACACCGTCGTTTTATTTCTGTGAATGGCAGTTGTAACAACCTGCCTGTTGTACTCTCTTTCCCTTAGCCCTGCTTTTTTCTGTTGCTTTTGTATTTAAACCCTCAGATAAAAATCATCTATAAGTGATTTTTGAGAAAATAAAGTCTGAGTTTAAGTTTATTGATGGCTTCTAGAGATTTCTAACATGACATCAGAGCTTCACCGGAGCTCTACCATCATAAAAAACTGGTAATCTACTGCTTTGAATTTGATAAGTCAATCATTGGAGAATATAACTTTTGTGACTGATTTCTGTCAAGACCTATTGATTTCTTGGCAGGTTTTCCTTACAAAACCTTAGAAAATCTTCTATATTCTGCTTGAAAGTATATTTCTCAGGTAAATAATATTGAAATGGTTGACAATACTCCTGAAATCTCAACTGAAGCATAAGCAATAGTTGATATTTCAACACTTAAACTTAGTTCTAACAATAACTATGTGCAATTGAATCCTCCACATCATTTCTTCATAAGACCTTGTAATCATGTTGATATAAAAATTAATTATGTTACTCTTACTGGTGTTGAAAACTTATATCCATGGAATAGGAGTATTACTGTCAGTCTGTGTTCAAGAAAAAAACTTGGCCTAATTATTGGAACAATTGGAGTACCTGATGAAAATTCAGAACTGTACTTACACTACATATGCTGCAATGATACATTAGTCTCATGTATTATCAACACACTTGCTTAAGATGTGCCTCCAATAGTAGCTTATGAGTCTAAGGCAAGTAAACTCTGAGTTAGTTTTGTGCACTCGATATGGTGAACATAATAGATCTAGATTGTTTCATCTGAGACAAGAAATAGCTAACACTCATTATGGAGACATGACAGTGTCATCCTACTTTGCCAAACTGAAATATATGCGGTATGAGCTAGCCAATATGTCAAGCAGAAGGCAATGTAAATGTCAGCCAGGTTGTGAACTACATTAAGATCTTATTAATGAAGCTGAAGATGAAAGAATCATAAAGTTCTTAAGGACTTTAAATTAAGATTATGCTGCTGTGAGAAGTCAGATATTGCTTATAAAACCTCCACCATCACTAGATACTACATAAAACGTGTTACTGCAAGTGAATTTAAAAATGTGTATGCAGTAAAAGCCTAATAAAGATATGTCATTCTCATATGATGACAAAAATATATTGGGGCCTCTCGATGAGTTGAGACTTAGAAATGCATGGTCGTGCTCAAACGGACTCAAAGTCAACCGTTTGATATGTAAGTGTTACTCAAAGATCAAGAAACACGAATGAGCCTAATAAGGATAACACTTCATCAATCTGTATGCTAATTTAAGATATTATTGGACATAATGATTATTCATTATTGGTTTATGTGCAAGTGAGAGATTGTTAGAATCGGCCCACTAAACCAGTTAAATGACTCATATTGACTGCGGTTTTAGTTATCTCGAGAACCACTTGTTCTTAATTAGAGATCACAATGTCTTACTTAAGGCCGCTTATGATCAATGGGCGTTTGTCCATGACTAATGAAGAATAAACCTATAGAATTGAACACAATTGAGTGACAAATATTTAGTTGAGTAGAAACCAAATAAGATTCAGTCCGGATATGATCCGGTTCAACCCCACGCCTGATTTGGATGAACCAAATGGACTAAACCCATGAGTATGACCCATAGGTTATACCCATTAGGTTGGGCCCACAGATCCAAGCCTGGTAACCCATCTATTGGGCTTGGCCCGCAGGCCAAAGTTCAGAAGCACAATTCTCACTAGAAATAGAAGTTTAGGGTTTCTGTTTTGACATACGTCGCATCACATAGTGACAGGAGAATCCGAGAGCTAGTACTCTAGAGGGTGCGATATCCTCCATTTGTGTGTGGATACGGGTAGAGATGAGTCATTTGACGCATTCTTCAAAGAGGTAGCCTTAACCCCTTCATTTGAATGTTTTGATTCAAATCTAGCCTTGTGTCTGACAAATCGGATTGAAAATGATAAAAGTAATTAACAGGAATTTTGAATCCGGGCCTATGCCTTGTGGTTCAGAAAATCACATTCCTACATTTAGGCATACGATCTTTAACATCTATTGCTTCCACTGGCAGCTCTTAATGCTGCTGCTTGTTTGCTCCTTCACAGTTACAGAAACCGTCAACTGGTTCAAAAACAGTTAAACAGTTTGATGTTTCAGTTAGAGTATAAAGGTAGTCCAAGATCTGGAGAATTTTTCAATTATTGACATTACCCGAAATGATTCATGAAGAACCATTCTTGCCTCTGTCGGTTCATGAAAAATGTGGTTCATTTATTGTACCTGTTCGATCATCGGCTTACCCTTGACCATATGATAATTTAAGTATCGAGATACATTATATTTCTCGAGAACTAAGTTATCAGTGTTGTACTTCAAATTCAAATCGCTCCATACATTTTAAGTAGTATGGTGTTTGATGTGAATACGTCGTACAATTCATCGGCCAGTGCTTCCAGAATTGTGAACTTGGCCTACATGTCCTTCTCCTTAAGACAGTCATTTTGAATTCCTTAGGATCACTTTCAGTGGGTTTTTTATGTCACCACCACCAAATACAGGCTCCTGGTGCAAAGTCACATCTTCGTGCGAGTAGACCACCGCTTGAAGTTGCATCTTGCAATTGATCAGACAATCTTGTCAAGGCATAAACCTCTCCAGTTGTTGTAGTTATCACGTTAGCCACTAGAAAATCAACTTGACATTGGCATAAGCTACATTTGCAGCAGCAATTTCAGCAACTTTAGCAACATCAGATACGGAGCAATTATTAGTAAAAGTCATCACTGTAAAACAGACAACAACACCAGTCAGTACCAGATAAAATTTTTTAAGATTGCTGGAAAGGGGCTTGCTGCTATCTGAGTTTGACATACTGCATACAGTGAAATGAATGAGACAGTAAGAAAATACTGAAGCATCCTTAATACTTCTTGTTAATGAATCACTAACGATGATAGTTGGCCTTAGAGAATTTTAGCCCCGTCACAGTTTGTCTCGGGATGCCTGCAAAATTCTCCCACAATAAGATGGCTTTTTAGTTTCTTCTTACTCGCACAGACAAAAGAACCACCTTGAATGCTTCTTTAGTCGCTGATCCACAAGTAATGAACACATGCAGGCAGAAAGGCAAGATCATAGCAGAAAAGGCAGAGAGCAGAGGAGGAGATTATTGCTTGATGTGTTAAAATGAGGAGGAGGCATCCTTTATTAATAGTCAGGACTTCGAGTAGTTATAGAAGGTGAGGGAGAGATATGCGCATCTTCTTCCTCCACTTAACATACAGGGGCGCTACTCCCTCTTAATTGCATCTCATTTCCTCCACTATCTCCACCTTTAGGTTGATTGTAACAACCTAATGTCTCTATCTGCTTGAGCTAGCTGCACTTGTACCATAGATTAACAACTAGGCTGGAGAGCAGGCTTCTGCAGGACGGGCTTGGCTTATGACGGGTTAGGCTACGTTGTTGTACTTCTGTGGAGTGTGCTGCAAAAAAATAAATGAGCCTTTCTTCAAAAAGAAGAGGTCTTGCCCACGTCGACACAGAGCACCGTAGCTCGCGCCTCGCGACCGGCCGGTAGTGGTAGTGGTAGTGGTGCGCACGTGTGTTTCCCTCATCCTCTCCTTATATAACATTTTATATAATCTCTAAAGAAAACTATATATATGGAGACATAAACATCCTTTTCAATCAATATGGGATACAAGGATACTTAACTAATGAGTTCTCAAATTAAAATATTCATTATTGATGAATTTAACCATAGATAATCATTCTCATCATTACTTTCCTTAATTGTCACATCATGATTATATGTAACAGGAGCAAGCACTTGGTAGAATTATCTGTGACTTCATAATAGTGGCTGTTTTTTAAATCTCGCAGATCCTTCCTAGTTGGAAAATTCAGTGATCAAACTTATCATGTGCTTTGTGATAGAGATTTAGCGAGTGATCGATGGTGGAGAGCAAACCCTTGTTTGCAACATCCATGTCACCATTTACAAAGGAAGAGGTTGAAGTGAATTTGGTAAGAAGGGATTGACTTCATCGTTTTTCGGTCTTGAGGCATGATTCTGATTGCTCAGTATGAATTCTGAAATAGGTGTTCTACCGAGGGCGAGAATGTATACGTCGACAGAAGAGATACATAAGATTGTGGCGGTGGGAGAGGCGAGTGCTGGTGATGATGATAGAGTTTATGTGGGTCAGGAGAGAAATGTGGGTCAATTTTTTTTAACTGGAGTTAGAATGGTGTTTGTTTTGCTCTAACAGTATTAAAATGTCCATCAGAAAATTAACGATTTGCACTTTATTTGTAAATCATGGTAGTTCGGATGACAATATGGTACGAGATGGTAGTTCGTGATTTCTTTAGAATTTTCTTTCCTTGTAATAGGAAGAATGAGAATGAAAGGAAAATGGATGAGAGAGTAAATCTTTATTTAATTTATTTTATTTTTCTCTTGTTTGATTAAGATTTGGATTCGGTGCTGCGCTGCAATTTGTTGTGCGGTCCAAAACGACATCATTTTGAGCCGCACAGCAAATTGCAGCGCAGCACTGGATCCTATTCCGTTTGATTAGAAGTTGAAATTATGAAGAAAGTAATGAAATGTTCTTTGATTTAATCAATTTTTTTTTTCATTTTGCGTTTGATTTTTCTCCCTTAACTTGTCCTCAATCAAAAGAAAATTTGTTATTGATTTTGAACTATCACCATTTTCTAAAGACCGAATCACTTAAATTTAAAAAATTGTTAAAAAAATTGGACTGATTTTATAAAAATAAACCTTCCAATTGAACTACTAAACTACAAGTGTTATACAAGTTAGGTACGCTAAAGCTAAGATGTGTTGTCATCAAATCAAACGATAATATTTGGTTCACATAACCAGAACAATTTATTTTCATTGCATCAAACCAATTAATCTTAACATAGTCCAAAATTTTTTATTGCACTTTTCCAGAACGCAATTGAAGGAATAGTGATATTTCAGAACTCATTTAGCATTTTTTTTCTAAAAAATGGTTTATTTTGTGACATAACAATTTAGACAGTAATTGTTTTATACTTTGATTGCTAAAGGTCTGAATTTCCAATGTTAGAAGTTTAAAAGATTGTAATCCGATCCTAAGCACCTAAATTACTCAAAACAACGTAGTTTTATAGTTATTTAACCAATATTCTAGTGGCAAGTATTATAAGATTAAATTGCTTATGTGAAGTTCACAGTATTTTATACGTGTCAAACAATAAATTGATTGATTATTAAATTTACAATGACGTAATTTTAATGATGATGAAATTATTCGGGTGTTCGAGATCAAATTCCAAACTCAAAAACCTTACTCCCTCTATTCATTTTTACATATCATTTAACAAAATTTTTTCGTACACTTTTATTTATCGCTTAATAATTTTCAATACATATTTAATATCAAAAACTATCTTAAATTATCATAATCAATAAAAAAAAATTCTCACCAGTAATCATCAACAATTTTACTTTTTGCACGAACTTTTTCAAAGAAGTATTAACCACCTACTTATTAAATTTCTTCAACTGCTAATATTACCTTCACCTTAATTTACTCAAACTAATCGTATATGATATGTATTAGATGACGAAGAGAGTATTACGGATAAAGAGCACGCTCTGGTTATCAATCCCAACACGTTAACACGAGCCACGAACCTTATATTTTTGAGAAACTTTTGTGTGGACTTACTAATGAAATGGTGGCATGTGGCATATGTGGCATTTGGACTAGTTACATGACATGTTGAAAAATAAAAAAATTTCATAGTCAATAAAAAAAATTTTCAAAGTGTTACATGACATCTCGTTATTATGGATGGTCTCCGCCTCAAATTCTCAATGTTTTAACCCCAATTGCAAAAATCCAGGTCATTCCTTGGGCTAGGCAATGTTTGACTTCTCTCCGAGTCAAAGCTGAACGTGAACAAGAACAGCTAAAACTGCCACGACGCCTGACAGTTCGCCACGTGTCATGATCATTACACGCGTAAGTCCTCAATCTTCCAGCAGCTCTAAAAAACGGCGTCTCCCCCATTATCCA
>NQLW01000072.1:730175-760833 GCA_002312845.1 Kalanchoe fedtschenkoi
ATGTCACGAGGTGACACTTTTGTTAGACCATATACTTGTAAGTAAGAATGTCACTGAAAATATCCACAAGTTGAGTGTGGGAGGGTGGCATAGGTTAGACCTATGACGAGTCTTGGAGGCCTCTTCTTGGCCTTAATGACATTCTCATAATTATTGAGAATTGGACCTTCAAGAGGTCGGGTGGTAAATGAATGATTGATTATGAAACTATACATAAATACGAGTTTAACGGTACGTGAATCACATAAATCGGATAACGGGTAACCCTTAAAGAATCAGTATGTAAGAAAAGACACTAGTAATGTTTCTTCCTGTGGGAGTCAGAAAAGCTCCATTAGCTATTTAGGGGGAGTGATGGTGAGTTCGGCCACCCCCGGATAAGTGATCAGATGCGAACCCTAAGTGAACCCAACTAATGTGAGACATGAGGGCTGATCTTCGAGAGTCTAGCGAGCCTCGAAGATCTCCGTAAGGTGTCAACCTCATGAACATCGTTTAAATTGGGTGAGACCCCGAGGACGTGCAACGAGTCGCTAGTCGAGGCTAGGTAAATGATGATTCCTTAACCCCTTAGATAGTGAGCATAAAGTAACGCAGAGATACTTGGAATAGATGAGATTTCCCGTAATGTGATATGAAAATCAGAAGGGAACTTGATAAGTGACTCTTGTACAATAGCCACGGAACGACTAGGCGAAATCTCGAGATGGATCTTATACATTATCTGATATCCGGGTTGATCAAGATGCATCTGTTCGCGGAGATTCTCTCATGAGTCACTCGATGATGCGTGGTTAAAGATAATATCGTGTTTCCCTTGAGATTCGGATGTGTTGAGAGACCCTGATTATTGAATATTGAGAAGGCGGGGACTGATATGTGAAGATTTAGACACCACATAATCTTAAATATCTCAATTTGATTAAAAAAACAAAAAATTAGAATCATTATGTTAGAAGCGTGACACCTAGCGTTTTACATATTGAAAGAAATTAGACTAGAGTTGTGGACTATAGTTGATGATGAGTAAACAAGAAGGGTGTGACCGAAAATTAATTGGACAAACCCGGCGCAGTGCACACTGTTCACTGGCGCGCATTTTAGCGAAGCAGCTGGCAGAGGCAGGTAACTGGGTGGGGGAAGAGTGAGTTTCAAAATAAAAAGCGGGATTAGGGTTTCGTACAAGCAGGAGGAGAGAGAAATGGGCAAGTGTAGGTGCTACTTGGACATAAGCATCGGAGGAGAGCTGGAAGGAAGGATCGTTGTGGAGCTTTACACGGATGTCGTCCCCAAGACCGCCGAGAATTTCAGAGCTCTTTGCACTGGCGAGAAGGGAATCGGACCTCACACCGCCGTTCCTCTCCATTACAAGGTGCCTTCTCTTCCTTACTTCTTCTTGTGAATTTGTGCTCGGCGTTTGATCACTGGTGACTAATTCAGTAGGTTTTTTTCGTTGGCGATACGTCCTTCGGATTTTTCAGTTTAAATCTGATATATGGAGTGACCGTATGGAAGATGGCGTATGGTTGGAGTGGTCTTTAGGAAGTTATAGAGAATGGTATGTGATGTGTTGGTGTTTCAGCTGCCTGCCAGTAGTAGAAGGGTCACTGAAGGGAATATGAGATTAACTTTACTAGATTATAGCATCCTTTAAAATCAATCAACAGCCGCTTTTAACCCTAAGTGATAGGACATTGACCTAATTATGCAGATAATTACTTTTTTGTTCTTGACATGAACAATCACTAGCTACAAGTTTCTACTCCAGTTCCTAATTTCTAATGTTGTTGTTTGTGTCCTCCTTGATTGTCTGAATTCGTAACATGAAATTCCTATATCACAAATTTCTTTTAGAAGAGGAATCATTCTTTTAATTGTCATGGACATTGGACAGGGGTCCTGCTTTCATCGAGTGATCAAGGGCTTTATGGTTCAAGGTGGAGATATATCTGCTAGGAATGGGACTGGTGGAGAATCCGTTTACGGATTGAAGTTTGATGATGAGAACTTTGAGTTAAAACATGAAAGGAAAGGAATGTTATCAATGGCAAATTCGGGTCCAAACACGAATGGTTCACAGTTCTTTATTACAACCACCAGGACCCCCCATCTAGATGGAAAGCATGTCGTGTTCGGCAAAGTGATCAAAGGCATGGGTTTAGTTCGCTTGATGGAACATGTAACAACTGGAGATAGTGATTCACCTACCATTGATGTCGTAGTTGCAGACTGTGGAGAAATTCCAGAGGGTGCTGATGACGGGATATCTAATTTCTTCAAAGACGGTGACACTTATCCTGATTGGCCAGTTGACCTAGATGAGAAACCAGAAGAAATTTCATGGTGGATGGCTGCTGTCGACGTCATCAAAGCCTTTGGCAATGAGCAATTTAAGGTGTATGCTTAACTGTCACTATTTGATTTTATAACTCGAAGATCTGACCAAGATGGATTTGAAACTCGCCAGCGATTGCGTTACTATATGTTTCTGAGGCTGTATTATTTTATAAAAAGTTGAAAAATCTCTCCAGACAATTCTATGTTTCTAAAAATGTTGTGTTATGACTACAGAAACAAGATTATAAAATGGCTCTGAAGAAGTACGGTAAGGCGTTGATGTACCTGGATGTATGCTGGGAGAAAGAAGATATAACTGAAGGTTGATCCACTGATTTTCTGTCTTTCCTGTTTCCCGTGATTGAGTCGTGTCATATGTCAGCCAATGCAGTCACTGATCTGCTTGCTAATTCATTTTTACAGAAAGGAGTTCCGCTTTAAGGAAGACCAAGTCCCTTATATTTACTAATAGTGCCGTGAGTTGTTTTATCCATCATTTGACTGCATTGTTGCTGCTTGTTGAAGCACCATTGTTCCATATTGTCAAATTTATTCATGAGTTCCCCCTGTAGTTTTTAAATTAATTTTTAATGTGAGACATTCACGTCCCTTTTTGCCTTCATCACTGTACTTATATTAGATTACTGATCAGGCATGCAAGCTGAAACTGGGTGATACAGAAGGAGCATTGCTGGATACTGAATTTGCTTTGCGTGATGCAGAAGATAACGTGAAAGCCTTGTTTCGTCAAGGGCAGGTCTGGACTGGTGACATATTTTCTATAATTGCAATATATTTCCCTATACTATTGTTTCTCGGTTGAATATAGTTCTTTAGTTCTAGTCGCTGTTTCTTACCACTGTTAGGCACGCATGGCTCTGAATGACATAGACTCTGCAGTAGAAAGTTTCCAGAAGGCATTAGATTTGGAGCCCAATGACAGTAAGTTAATTTCTGATATTGGATACCAAATTCATCTGTGCCATCCAGCTTTGCCTGATTACTTTCATTTGTAACATTTAACACACTTTTCAAAGTTAGTCACTACCAAAAATATACCGTCCAGTTAGCTGGCAGTGTAACAAACTCATCTTCCTGAGTAAGGCTGACTGAAATCATTGTGTTATCATCTATCCAGGTGTTATTAAGAAAGAACTTGCTGCTGCAAAAAAGAAGGTGCTCATAATTATAGCCTTGTCACCACTTACTAATCAATAGCCTATTGTGTTCCTAATTATTTCCAACATCGTTATTCATGCCCAACCTCGATAACAGATTGCTGACCGACGTGCCCGAGAGAAGAAAGCTTTCTCTAAGATGTTCAACTAGAGGTGTGAAGCACAAAGTATGAATTTACTGCAATTAATGTATCACTTTATTTACAACTGTTTTCATTCTACGCACTGGTCCATAGAAATCTTGCAGACAAACTGTTGTCCGGATGGGATCAGTATCTATATCAAGTTGGGAATGTTCGAGCTTACAAAATTCTGAAATTTAGTCACTTAAGCAATATGATAAGGTGATTGGCAACTTCAATATAGCAATACAAGTTTGTTAAGCTGCATCTGAAAGTTGTGTTTCAAATGATTTATCAGGTTTCCAAGAAGAGCTATAGCAACTGACTACTGAAATTGGTGAACCACATTAGATAGAAGCAACTTCAGTTTGAATCAAATTTTGTCTTGATGAGCCAATATCTTTTGCCCCTACAATGTTACCTATGAAGAATACTTCACTTAGCTGAATCCATCCGGAACAATTTTGTTACTATTTTCTGCTATGGAAATACTATTATTTCTCTTTATTTGCAGAATAATATATCGGAAGGAAGTTACAAGATAATCATATGCAAACAAATGAATCAAAAACAAACTAGCATTATTTAGAACCTATAAACGGGTGCAACCAAGTCATCTGTGTAACAGGAAGCAGAAATTGAAGTCATGTGGTATTATCTGTATGTAGTCTGAGATTGGTTCTTGGTGTCTGGTCTTCAGGCAGTCAATTGCGGCCATCCTGAGATCATCTGGCAACTGTAGGCAAATCCAGTCAACCAGAGACTCCAAATTCTTTGCGAAATCCAGTAGATACCAAGTCAAGAGCTTTGGAATCATTAGCTTGTTTTCAGAAATTACAACAGTAGCCCGCAGATAATCTCTCTTTGCAGTTTCCAGCTCGCTCTCCACTCCGGTTGCAGTATACACCCTCACCTTCAAGATACATAGACAGGTCACTTGAGGTGAAAAGCAATGGTGTTTGCCCATTTCAGTTTGTTGAAACTTGAAAGGACACTAGAGGCTTCACATGTTCGGTTTATAGGTTGAGGGTGACATCTCGCTGAAGCCAGCCTAGTTTGGGACCCACGATGATGCTTTGCAGCAGGCATTTACAAGAGACAGCCAGGACTAACAGAATGAAAACTAAGGGACGTACATGATGATGACACGAGTATAGTGCCATAAAGACTTACAGCAGGAGAGGAGCGGCTTCCGCAAGAGATAGCGAATGTAACCAATGGCTCGGGCCACTCCAGCGCAACCGCACTATACCTCTTCATTTCATCGCTTTTAGCTACCTTCGGGCAGCTCTGCATAATTGATAGCGTTACGATTTTCATCTTACCTTTTGTAGATGACAATGATGTGACTGAGAGACAGCAGAAGTTATTACTACGGATTGATCTTACATATTTCAAGTGATAAGGCCGCCTGAGGATGAAGTGCTCAATTGCGATTGCGTTGAGCCGGTGACCTCCAACATTAATCGTAGCCTGGGAGGAAGACAGCCAAGTGGTCAGCAACAAGACTTTGAGGTCAGGTTACAGTTTATGCATGCACGTAGATGCAGAAGAAATAAGTAAAGTCTTGGGCTCTCGGGGTAAAGCACCGAAATAAGACTAACATTGATAGCAGAAAGTGATCTGATACCTTTTGCATTAATTCTGCCACCATATCAGCACTCTCAGGTACCCCATGCTCTATAATAGCCTGCAGTCATCTGGAGTATTATTATTACATCCATTACAATCACAGAGAATATGACAAAAATTCCAAAACTTCTCACATTCATCATGCAAGAGTTATACACATTGATCCAAAATGCTAGCTTCTGCTGATGACTTAGACCTTCTATGTCAACCGTTCCAAGCTTCCCCAGCAGAATCCTGGATCGAACTGTGCACGATGAGTATATGAAAAGGCTGAGATTGAAGAGAATAATCTTATGTTATAAACTTACTTCAATCTTTGGATTAGGAATTTTGCATTTGTCGATTTGCTGATGTCAAACGAGCCAGAATCAATGGCACGAAGATGTGCGTATGGACCAACACTTGTCTGTAAGGATCCATCGGAGACATTGTACTGATCCACTCTTATTACACCACTGCTTCTTTGAGGGCAGCATGCTTTGGGATCTGATGATTTTTGCTTTGAGGTGTTCATCCTCATGAAAATGGCCAACAAGCAAGACAATACTTCCTCTGAGGTTTTGTTAGCTGTACTCTCAAAAGGCAATGTTTTTTCATCTGATGCAGAAGAGCTATGTTGAGCCCCTTCATGGTTTGTCAACCTGCACTCTACCTGGACAAATTAACCATCTGGTCTCATATGAATCCGAAACATAAGTTATCTGACAGCTGACTTTGGCTTGAATAAGAATCACAAGCTGCTTTCACCACAGGATCATGATTCAGTCTTACCTGCCTGATTGATTCCTCTTCTGTTGACTGCTGGTTAGTTGGAATTTTGGGTTGCTTGGCATTGGAAGAACACACATCTTTAGGGTTTGTCATTGATCGATTCTCCTTACCGAGTCTATCTGCTGAAGTAGTTGAAGAAAACTTTGTCTTCTTGCTATTTTGTTTCACAGGCAGCCTATAAGGAGTGTCGGACGGTCTATCAGAATCCAGCAACTTTTTAATTGAGGTAGCTCTGGCAAGTGCAGGCTGAAGCATGGAGCAAGTGATGGCTGAATTTACATGGCTCTGGTTTGGAGAGTGTTGGATATCTGATTTGGCGTTTCTTGTGGATGTGTGATCATTTGAGCTATCAGAAGAAGTCTCCGTGTTCCTCCTGGCAACCTCCTGTCGGAACATAACCACTTGTTCTTCTAGTCTAACAACTTCCTCTTCCAAAACTGCAACTTCAGCTAGAAGTTCCAATGTCTGCAACAAGCAACCACAAGATATTGATAAGCCACTCGACAACTTCTATCAATTTCCACCACAGATTTGCATCGCGAAAGTCACTGAAATATGATGAGAATTAACCTGGGGAGGGAGGTAAGGCGGCAAGCGAGGAAGAACCCCAAGAGGTCTGGTGAAAGCTCTCTCCAAAGCTCTATGCACATTCTCTTCATGCCTCAATTTCCTTTTCAACTTATCTACCTTCAATAATCAGAAAAAAACAAAGTCAAGAAGGCCGGACAGCTAGTATGCAATCATAAAAGAGTAACACATTCATCAATCAAAATTACATCTTCCAGCAATGCCATTCTCCTTTCTCTGCTACGATTGACAGCAGTTTTTGCTGGCTGGGATCGGCCACTTCCAGGCATCTCCATTTTGTTCTTCTGCAACAATTGAGCTCAGATATCACGTTCTAGCAACTCCATAAGACATGAAGCAATGGGTAAATGGCCAGAAGATAACTAGTTATGCTATGTTCCTTCCTTGAGAGAAATGGAAGGAAGCGAGATGAGATTGAGATCAAAAGCAACAAACTACACACCACCACTCCAAATTCAATTGGTTTCAAATTTGATCACTGACAGACAGACTACCCAAGTCCCAAAGTGAAGTATGCATGGAACACCATGCTGTCAGGATAAAGGAGAAAAGAGGCACTTCAAAAACCAAGATGTGGGTCAAGAAGCTGAAATCAAAAACAATAAAGAAAAAGAGAAAAAGTCTCATACTTTATCATGATGGCCAGCAGGTGGCTTTGGAGGAGGAGGAGTGGTCATAGTCATTGGCTTGAGTGATGTACGGAATCTGGGCTTCATATCTGGGCTTCACCTTTGCTTGGGAAGGAGGGGGAGGAATATCTTCAATCAAAAATCCAGTCCCCTCTGAGCGGGAGAGCAAGAAGCAGTGGGAAACACTGGCCTGGGCTTGAGCTTGATCTTGGGATGAGATTCAAATTTTGTTTTTTTGTTGTTAAACATATATATAATAGTAGTCGTAAGGTAATAAAATAGTGAGTATAATATTCTGGATGGATGGAAATCGAATCGATGTGAGAAGCAGAAAAGAAAGAAAGAAAAAGGAAAGGAAAAAAAAAAGGTGGGATGATGAGAAAAGCAGTGGCGACAAACAACAAGTATGAATGAAGATCACGTTCTTCAAGACCACAGCAAGCTCAGCTGATAGCGAAGTTGGGCATGAAGCCTCTGTCCTTGTCCATCTTCCATTCATCATACCTCATTCATTTTTACTCTACATTTTTACAACAGGGTGGGTGGGTGGATGTGGAGCCGGAGGAGCAAATCTATTTTTGTTGTAAATTGTGAATTAATTTTTATTTATACATTTCATAATTGTAATTAAAAAATGATTAAGTATGAGCCTTCATTATTGATCTTGATATAATTACCTCTAATTAAAAATACATTGCTAGCATATGGTAAGAATAAGACATGTGCCAAATATGTAAATTTTATCAATTAATTCCAATCATTAAATAAATTAAATCTGAAAAATAATCAGAATGTTTAACCAACTACAGGTTTATACATTCCATCTATCGCTTATATGACAGCACACCACTAGTTATTTCTCTCAAATCTTTTGAAATTAAGAACCTTTTTGTATATCACCAAATTAGTACTAACTTATTTTTAAAAGTAAAAATCAAATATGGTGTTACCGCGTAGAGATTGTTCGTGTCCAATTAAAAAAAAAAAAACCTTCGCTTATAATTATTTTCTATTATTATTTGATAACTCCTTTGTTGATGACAATCCAATATTATGTGACCAACAAGGTGTTGGTCTAGTGGTATTGGGTGTTGTCTAACAACCCCAAGGTCCTGGGTTCAAGCCCTGTTGATACCGCATTTTAAGCTTAGATACGCTGGAGGTGCGCGTGAGCTAGCCCCGCAGTGAGTATGGGCGTACACTATCAAAGTGGAAGGGGTGTACGGCCCCTGGCCACCAAGGGGAAAGTGGGGAACCACTATCGATCCCCTTTTAAAAAAAAAAGAAAAAAAAATCCAATATTATGTGGCTCATTGATTAACCTAGTATTTTGATTATCCGCAATCCCAATTTGTATATAGAAATTTAAGTAGATGCCAATAAAGTTTTGGTCCAATAATTTGACGTGTTGTCTGATAATTCAAAGGTATGGTTTTAATCTTACTAGTATCGCAGTTGCGCTTTGATACGTTAAAAGTATGCGTAACTTGATCCACAGTGAATAAAAACATCATTATTAAAGTGGAAGAAGTGTACGGTCTATGACCATCACAATTAAAAATAAATAAATTTCTATTTCTTGTCCTTTGTCGCGCGGGCGTGGGGATTTTTCTTTCACCATCCATGCGTGAAAGTGAAGTGTTCATGATTGATTGCATATGTGCCTTCGTACTCTAATAAAAAAAAGTAGAACTGGTTGCTACACTTACGAAAATAAATTATATTTTTTGTAGTTTTCTTTTGGTTTAAATTTAACGATATATATTTGATTTATAATGACTTTTCAAATTCATTCACATTTTTATTTCAATTTCAATATTTAAAACATTAATGAAAAAAGAGTATGTTACATCTAAACTTGCATCACTTGTTGATGGACGCCAATCATTTTAATTTCTCGATTTAAATATCCAAAGTAAAAAATATTTAAATTAAAAATTGTATTGAATAGATATTTGTTTAATATTTTGTAAAAATTGTGTATATTGTATAATACAATATGGAATAAAACAGTATGTTTAATTTGTTAAATTTTACCTCACTCATTTATTCACAAGAAAGATGTCACTCCCATAGTTTTCAAAATAAATTGAATTAGTTCGCATCCAAATATTTACAAATGTATAATTATGATAAGACTTAATTAATGATCATGTCTTAAACATTACTTTCATATATTGTAAATTATTATAAACTCTAAATAAGTGGACACTTATTCTCTAATACCATTTAGCTTGTTCCACTATAAGGAGGATGAGTTTTTGCGACAAAAACATTTCAAGAGTCCATAAAAATGTCGCATTAGACACCTACTGCTACAAATTTTTATTTATGTCTTTGTTTTTCATTTTTGAAAAGATCGCCGTCACTATTGTAAATTAATACCTTTTACCATATTTGGTACCACTCTTGGGAGTTAGAAGAGTAGTAATATGTGGCGATCAATTACCATGCTTCACAATGAGAAGCGTGGTAATAAATTATTTTTCTATTTTAAATTAGCAACATTATTATCTCATATCATCTCTCATCAACTTCAATCCACTCCACAAATTTCGCCATCACTTTAAATTAGTTACACGATTTATCAGTCATACTCCCTCCGTCCTCTAATACATGTCGTTTAAGGTTAATTTGAATAGATTAAGAAGAAATTAATGCTAGCGATTTAACAAATTTAATGAGTATGTAGTTAATTTTTTTTTTAAAATTCATGCAAAAAGTAAAATTGGTAGATGATTACTTGTGAGAAATGTATTTTTATTGATTATGATGAAGAAGTGATTAATTAATGTTTGATGTTTTAAGGTAGTTGTTGACATTAAATACGCATTGAAAATTGTTAAGTGACAAGTAAAAGTAGATAAAAAAATTCGATTAAATAACATGTAAAAGATGACAGAAGAAATATTTCTCAACCATGTTGTCATCATCCACAATCTTCAACCTCAACATTCCTTTTCACCACCACCATGCTCTTCAGCCAAATCACGGAGCAAGCACCACCTACCGAAACATATATAGTTGCAGACCTTCAGCAACCTTAGACCCTGGTAGCTACTGTCTTATTACTCAGCAGGTTGCTTTACCTACTTCAACAAATATGGTATGTGAAACTACCAATACCAAACCCATACGCCTAAGGGCATCCACATTGAAGCTTTGTTACAAGTGTCGTGTCAAACTTTGAAGCGCTTTGTTTCAATGTGGAAATAGGTTCGTGGCCTTCTGACACCGAAGCGCTTCGTTTGCACGAAGCGGTTCGTAAAAAGACCAATTACCACGTTTCATATATATAAGCGTGGTAATAGGCATATATTAAATATTAAAAATAACTTATTACCACGCTTTGAACTTAAAAGCGTAGTAATAAATTATCTTGATAACTTATTACCACGCTTCATATTCAGAAGCGTGGTAAATGACTTGGCTTAAAAGCGTGGTTAATGGCATGAAGGGAAGCGTGGTGAATGACATGTTTTAAATGTCATGTGGGTCCCGTTAATTAAATATAAATGTTAAAAAAATTAATATGAATTAATAATTCTAAATAATTAAATATTTAATAAATTACAAAAATTTTAATTAAAATAATATGAAAAAGGTAGTAAAAAGTATAATATGACATGTGGGTCTATGCGCAAAGGTTTGCAAGGTTTGTTTCAATGTGGATGTAAGTTTATATAAAATAAATTTATGATAAAAATAAGTTGGCATGACACAAACCTCCTTTTTGGTTTGTTTTGATATGTATGCCCTAACGATGAAGTTGCATCAATATTATCATCATCAAATGATGAGTATGAGCATGACGATAATGTCGACGATGGCGATGAGAGGGAGGTGGAAAATGCACCGACATGGTATAACACAATTTCAGTCACGACATGCTATCCTTGGACTTTATTCTTACTGCACTGCTAGCCAACGTGATTCTAATCGCGGCATGCTATCCATTATCATTGCTTCCACTACGACTTTAGCTTGGCCGCGGCGATACCGAGCAGCGACAGGGGTAGTCAGATTAATTCCTCTTATTGAAATTGAACCATCGTCACTGTTAGTATCAGACAAAGAAGGAGAAGAGCATGTGGCTACTTTTTACTCTAAAGCGGGATAAATAGGATGTGAACAAAAGAGAAAAGAAGCTGAGAAAGATGGTTTTTATGGATGTGAACAGAAAAGAAGGAGATAAAATAGGGATGAGTGGGAATAGAGAAGTTGGTTGTTATTAAATGATGATAAACGGTTAATAAATTGATAAAAAATTTAATAAAGAAGCTATTATCACGCTTCATACTCCTGAACATGGTAATAAGTGTTACCCTATCATCACGCTTCATCTTATAAAGCTTGGTAATGGGTATTCACAACCAATACACTTTTAGGAAAATCATTTAACATCTATAACCGCACTTGCTACAACAAGCGTGGTAATATGTATAAAATATTAATTACCACATTTTGTTTATATTATTTACCAAGCTTTGAGCTAGTTGTGATAAAAAGTTCAAGTGTGATATTTAAAGAGTGATAAAAGTTAAAATCTATATTAGTCCTTGCAGTCATCATCGCATTAGCATTGGCGAAAAGCTAAAAAAGGACAACATTGCATGGAAATTCCCAAACCCCCTCAAACATTTAGTGATAATTTTAAGAAAAATTTCATTCTCTCCACCTATTTCCCTCACATCTCCTTTGCTCACTGTCTCTCTGATCTCTAATGACTCGGTCCTTTTCTTTCTCCCAAACACAAACCCAAAAGCCTGCAATCACCTTACAATCTGACGCCTGTCACCACGAAAAATCAGCCATGTGACGGCAGCTACAGTTTGATTTGGAGCCAGATCCATTTGACTGAAAAGCCAATGCCGCATTCAACTCCTATTTTTGCCTCCGCAGCAATGCTCAGCCAAACCTCTTCGCATGTCATCATTTTAAAAGGGTAGCCAAGATGCCACATCCATCTGCTGCATGCTGCTCCGATCTCAGATCTCAAAGTACTGCCACTCCTCTAAGGCTGCAGACAAACCCAGCCCACAAAACAAAATTGAGCCAACATGTCTTAGCCTCTCCGAGCTTCGTCACCTCTACGCAAACATTCGCCTTCCATACTCGGTGGCCTTGACTCCCATACGAAGCTCACGAGCAAGGTATCTGGTTTTCAGACTGCATGGATTGTGAGAAGTATGAGATTTGAAGGATCAAATTGTAGATTTATGTGTGGACCAGGCTGATCTCTGCCATTTTGCTGCGGTGTGTTTTACACACTTTGACAAAGTATGCGGCCAAAAAAGTTCATCTGGTTCTATTTGAGTCTGGGAGATTTGAGCTGTAAATTTGTGTGTACTTGACTTCATTTTTTAATTTTGAAGATATTTAGCTCAACTTCATCAATGAGCTTTGGATGAAGATTGAGCTGTGATGAAACATAAGTTTGTTGCATTAGTTGCTGGACTTTTTCAGGGACGAGATCATAGGGGAGGTATCTCATCATGTTTAAGAACATGACATGAATGAGCTACCTGAATTGAGCGCATGTGGCGCAAAAAAAAATCATGTTATATGATGAGATCAAATTCGATAGTCTCATTAATATTTAACTCACCTAATTTTAGATCATTTTTGAGTATTATTTAATAGTTTTAGCTAGTTTTTGTATTTCAGACTTATTTTTAGGTCTTAAAGTGAAAACGTGCTAAAAAAGCAGTTTTGGAGCATAATTCGAATAAGAAAAAGAAATTGGATTGGAGACAGTAATCAACCGAGTGCAAGAGCCGTGTGCAGTGGTCTACTACTACACGCGACATTGAGCTGACTCGTGTCACACAAAAAGGAAGAAGAAGAAGATAATGTGGCACAGGCTGCACAATATTATATAGTAAACGAGTACACAAAGATGAAAACGGTGCATGATGTATTGGACTAAAATATTATAAACACTTGATCAAGTTATTGTATCAATTTTGTATATGGGAAAAATGTAATGATTCAAATGTTTGTGGAATTATTGAAAATTGATTTTTTGAACCTGGTTGAAAACATGTTTGACAACGGCTTGAAAATGGTTTTTTTAGGCAAAATGATTTTTGTAGGGGAATTTAGAAAAAACAAATAAAACCTTAAAAATACTTAAGATGGTGCTTATGGATAAAAAATGTCATCTATATTATATAGTAATTATTTAAAAATTAAATTAAATTAAACGAAGACACTTATAAGTTAAAAGCATCGTTTAGCCGAAAGGGTGTTGGATGAGTTATCAAGTACTTTACTTTTGTGAGTATCTCTTTGTAGCTCACATGAGTACCCTTCTTGTAATGTCATAGATTAGGCTATTTGGTCTTTACTGAAAAATGAAAAAAAAAATTAAATCGTTTTCTAAAGATATAACATATAGACGACATTTAATACTCATAAGCGCCATTTTTGTTTGCCACTATAAACGATTCTTAATAACTAAAAGCGCCATCTAAAGTGTACGCATTAGACGGTACTGTTAACCTATAAACACAGTCTAAATTCTAAAATATACACATTAAACTGTGCTTAAGACTCTAAACTTACTAAGGCACTTGCATAGATAGTGCTTGTTAAACGTCATCTTTAGGCCAAAATAAGTGTTATCTAATGTGTCATTTTTACTAGTGGGGGTGTGAGACTTCTTTATGTAGTGTGTATCTAAGTCATATTGGATGTAAAACTTATGATCTCCTTGGTAATGTCTCTAATTGTTTCTATTATTATCTACTTGAAATCTCAGAGGATACCTTGAATAAATTGGACTTAATATGATTAAGACTTGAAAAACAAAAATCTGAGTCGAATTAGGAAAGCTTGATTGCACTCAAACTTGTCGATTCTGCTAGCGAAATCCATCGAGAATGTGATTTTGACCTTTTTCTCTTTCTAACACATCTTGAACAATCAACATTTGACATATAATATGGAAGATGTGTTTCTCGATAGTTTTTATGCCTGGCTGACCCAATTTTTGGAAACATTAGCGCGTAATGCACAAAATTTAAAAATGTCACGCACTCGCTCTTGCTTGCGATCTCCTTCTTAGTTAGCATCTTGGTCCGTTCTTATTTGTGGCATGTGTATGTTCTACGTCACTTCACCACTCGTGCAGCTTAAACCTAAGTGTGCGGCCTTGTGCGTGGGCTGAATTGTCCTTTATCTGTTTGATCCAATTTTGTTCATTTTCTTACCATTAAAACTTAATTTTTAGCTTATTTTTGCATTAAGATATAAAGTAGCAAGTAAATATTAAAACTCACTAAAACTATTAGTTTGCGCCCTTGTACGGCTAAAAATCAAGTGAGTTAAGTATAAAAAAAATCAAATAATTTGGACTTTATCACCCCCACCAAGGTTGAGAGCAAGTGATAAGGAGGTTAGGTTTGAAATTTTTACCCTCTACATCTGAAGTTCGAATCTTGATGGTTGGGTGAATAAGTTATAAAAAAATTTACTAATCGCCTTCTTCGGTTTTGTTTATTTTTTGGTCTTGTATGACCATTTTCTTATGCTTTGAGTTATCTGGGAGTGATGAATGATATTAGGTGTTGTGAATATTTTTCAAGACTACTTGGCAGTGAATATAAGAACGTTTTATAGGTTTGAATTGAGTTTGATGAATGGTTTTGGGATAATGAATATTTTTTTTAGTTTTTTGAACTCTTTTTGGGTAGTGAATATTTTTTGAATTAAGATTTTCGTGGTAGGAATTTTTCTGGCTGTGATGATAGATTCTTGGGATGGTGAATATTTTTTTGGATTTGCCAAACTTGTTAGATTATGAATATTTTTGTGATTTGTGAATATTTTTTCTTGAGTAGTAAACATTTTTTAGGTTTAAGTTTTTTGAGTTTGGATTTTCTGAGTTTGAGCTTCTACATTTGATGAATGATTTAGAAAAGTATTTTTTGGGTTGTTCAATTTGTTAGTTAATGAATACTTTCTGAGTTTGTGAAGTTTTTATGGGTAGTAAACATTTTCTAGGTTTGTATGAATTTTTTCTGGATTTGATTTTTTGAGTCCCATTAATGGTTTTAATATAATGAACAATTTTCCGGATATTTTGAACTCTTTGGATAGTGAATATTTTCCTAGATTTGGATTCTCTATGTTGGCATTTTTCTTTATTTGATAAATGGTTTTTGGGGATGTTGAACATTTTTCTTAGTTTGTTGAACTGTTTGGATAGAGAAATATTTTTCTGTGTTTGTATTTTTTTGGTTGGATTTTTTTTGGGTTTTGATGAACAATTTTTAGCTATGGTGAATATTTTTGTGAATTTCTTAGATACCGAACATTAATACTGTTTACACAAATGTTGCACATAACAGAGTCCAGTAAAAAAGTATACATAAAATAATAAATAATCAATGCATTTATTAGAATAAATAATTTTACAAGTTTTTACAAATTGGTGCACTTATTACAAATAGTGCACACATGAATTGACTGTGCACCATTAAGCGAATTCAGGTTTATGTAACTAATTATATAAATAATAATGAATCAGGTAAACATTTGTATATTGATGATGAAAAATAAAATTTCTGAATATAAATAAAATTTTGAAATTCATGATACGATATAACTTTTTGTAACATTTTTTATCACACAAGATGACTTAAAGATGGTTCTGAAATTCACAATGAAGATGAAGTTCTCAACGGATCCCCTTCCTTATTAAAAAATATTTTAATTTATTAAATTTTATATTTTAAATTATTTTGGTGTCGTTGAGTATTTTGAATAAAAAAATTAAATAGTCTGAGGAGGTATGCACATGTTTACTTTTGCGCATAGGGGGTGGTTCCACTGAGAATCACAAATCTGGTGAGAATTGAGAACTCAAGGTAAAACTGGCGTGTTGTGTCTTGTGTTTTCTGGACGTTATGTCTTGTGTCTTGTGTGTTGACACGTGTCCACCCTCCCAGCCATTATATCATCTCATCCAATAATCAAGATTGAGTTTTCAGTTCTCACGTTAATTTGGGGTTCTCAATTGAACCTCATTCTTTGCTCATATATATAGTTGTGTTAGATGCATAGTTATTAAAATCGGACCGGACCGGCCGGTTCAACCGGTCGAACCAGAAACCGGTGATTGGTCCAGTCCGGTTCGAACCATCTTACCGCTCTGCAATAAGGTTCAACCGGATAGAACCGGGAAAAACCAGTGTGAACCGGCCGGTTTGCGTACCGATTCAATATATAAAATTTCCTAATTGATGGAGACTATGTTAAATCTGGACTTTTATTAAAAATTAAGTCACAAGTATTCGATCTCTAGCTCGATTGAGTTTTTGTCAAACTCGCTACCACTAGGCTACACAAGCCCATTTAACAGTTACAATTATTAAGTAAATAAAAACTAAACACTATGATGAATCAGACCGACGGTCGAACTGGACCGAGCCGCCGATTCGATCGGTAAACCGGGAACCGGAGCTCTGACCGATTCAACTCCTGATCCGGCTTTGATAACTATGGTTAGATGAATACTTTGAGGAACATGGACGAGGAGGGTTGACTGTCTTTGAAACATTCATCCGGCTAACAATAATAATATGTATAAGAAATTTTGTTCATAGTTATTAAAATAGGATTGGATCGCCAGTTTGATGTATAATCGATTAGATTTCGATTCGAACATTCATATCGGATTGCACTGTTAATATGGTTGAATCAAACCGAACCGACCGGTTGAATACTCATATTCCTATCTCCACCAAGTCAACAGACAATATTCATATGTTCAATTGTTACAATCTAAAATAAATAATGTAACACAATAAAATTAATTTTATTGAATCAATGATCAAACCAATTCAATCTCCTATCTCATTTTAATAACTATAATTATAATCTCTCGCCTTATCATTGTAAAAAATTGAGCAGCAAACGGAAACAAATCAAAGGGAGTGAGCGAGAGACTAGGAGTGCAGAAAGCTAAAGACAAAGATTCCTTGTTAAACGACAAGTAGACAGACAGACATAAATATTAATAAATGGAAAAGAAATGAACTGTGCGCTGGATTGGGAGCCAAATGACACAAGTGATTCTTGTATGGATTATGCTCATTTGTTCACCACTATCATCAATAATAATTTGTCACGCGTCATATTGAAAAATTAAAAAAATTTAAATCAATGTTGAATCAACATATGTTAATTTAATTTTTCAATATGACACATAACAAATTTTTATTGATGGTGTCCACCGCCACGTCAGGAACACAGTGCACCCCAAAAATTTATCAAATGAGACAAGGAAAGACAATGAGACAAAACAAGCAGTTGCATGCTCTTAGCTACAAACCAAAACCATATACTATACTCCCTTTGTCCTCTTTTACATGTCACTTAACCGAATTTTTTTGTCCATTTTTATTTGTCACTTAACAATTTTCAATGCGTATTTAATATCAACAATTACATTAAAATGTCAAACATTAATCAATTTATCATCCTAATCAATAACAATTACATTCCTCACCAGTAATCATCTACCAATTTTACTTTTTGCACAAACTTTTTCAAATAAACATCAACCACCAACTCATTAAATTTGTTCAACTACTAGCATTAACTTCACCTTAATCTACTCAAATTAACCTTAAACGACATGTAATAGAGGACGGATGAAGTACAACGTACTTCGTCACTGTTACTGATTTAAGACAGGTTTTAAATTGAGGCCAATGATTGATACGACACGTGAACTCAGAACAGATATGTATAATTAGGGTGAGTGTACTTCACTAGAAATTAATAATTTAGCTTTGATTAATTAATATGTCATCGGTCTCATTGATAAGAATTTATTTTAAAAAAAATTATGTTTGAGTTTTGTCGGTAACAAACGTCATAAATTCCATAAAACAGAATATTCAAGAAGTGTGTACCCACTACATCAAAATACAATAAAAAATAATTTTAATTTGTTGTTAAGATACTCACAATAACTTCTTCAAATTATTTTCTATTATCGACGTTTAACTACTTTTTTATTACTACCTCACCGTTCACATCAACACACCCGCCTCTCATTCAGAGTTATCAGAACCGGACCGGATCGACCGGTTCGATCGGTTGGATTGGAAACCGGACCTAATACCGGTCCGATTTAAAATTAATATCGGGTTGCATACTGAACCAAAAAAAACCTGATAAACTGATCGATTTTTTACAAAATCAGTGAACCGGATCAGTCTGGTTGAACCGGTTTAGTGTAATTGATGGCTTAATTAATGATTAAATTAAATCTAAAAATTATTTTAAATAATAAGGAGGTACCGGGGTTCGAACTCAAACCGATATTTTAGGCGGCACCTTTACCAAACAAGTTGTCTAAGTAACACATTCTACTATTTACAATTATCATTTCAGATTTACTATATTGTAATTATTGTAAGTAATTGAACCGGCGATCGAACCGGTTTGAACCGCCAGTTCAACCGAAAAACCGAAAACCGGAACCTTAGCCGGCTCCATCTCCGATCCGGTTCTGATAACTATGCTCTCATTCACTCCACTTTCACAATTGTATATAATTTAATTTATAAATTTATTTCATGGAACCTATATGATTAAAATATGTTTATTTATTTGTTATGTCAATATTATTTATTTATTTGCAAAAAATTATATTTTTTATATAATTATTATTTACCCAATCTATATATAGGGGAAGAATCCGTTGAGAACCTCATTAAGTTGTGAACCATTGTGGGCAATTCTGGACCAATCATTTTTTATATGAAACAACAATGTATTAATTGTATGACTTTCTTTTTTGAGTTTATTTATTATGTTTTGTTAATTATATGAGATTCATTTTTATTTATTATGAAATAAATTTACTTGCCATTTTGAGGTTTCACTTTTCTTTTAATTTATCGAATTTGTTGTCTAGATTTTTTTTTCTAATTTACAGATTTTTGTGAATTTTGTGAACATTTTAGACTATAATTTTTTTTATATAATTTTTTGAAATAAGGATTAGATAATGAATATTTTTTTATGTCAGAGAAAATTTTTCTCTGAGTTTATACTAACACCTTTTTTTATTGTGGGAGTGAACATGTTCACTATCGAAACTTCACTTGTTCTGCCCTTAGCAAAATAGATGTTCACTGTCAAAAACTTTATCGAAATGCACAGAAAAATACCAAAACAATTTTAATTTCGAATTTTGAGTGCATGTTCACTATTCAAATATGTACAAAAAATGGTGAACATAGCAAATTAATAAAAACAATGGTGACCATTTGTTCACCAAACTCATGTGTACAACTGTACATACATACAGTTTTGAAAAAATCCAGAGTTCATTGAGCAAATACATACATCAACTTATTAGAGGAAACCGAGTAAATCTTGGCCATGCTTTTACTTCCTTTAGTAAATCCACAAAATCTGAATTAGCAGACACGAGAATAACACAACCAAATCCCGATTGATGCGAGAAAAAAAGGATGAGAAGAGAAGGGAGAAGGCCGGAAGGTGTTGAACATATTCAATGCTCAAAGTGGTGAACATATTGCAGCACGTACCAGACTGATGATTTGAGTAGTGAACCTCCAAGTGGTGAACATATTGCAATAGTGAACCTCTAGTTGATTTGTACATCAATCCAACGACGACCCACAACGATTTGAGCATATTGCAGCAGTGAACCTCCTGAACATATTGCAATAGTGAACCTCTACTTGATTTGAATTCTCCATGGCACCAAAAGTGTGAGATGTCAAAATCAATTTAAAGAACATTTAGACAAATATTTCTGATTGAACTATTCACAAACACACTCCACAGTTGAATACATACCAGTGCCTAGGATCAGATCTAATAGCAAAACATGGCGACCTGACGTGGAGTTTCCGACCTGGAGAGACATCATTATGCCTGAAAGTTTGATTTTGACTTACTCGAGGCATCAGGAAGTGATCGATTCCGCAGTGTTTAAGCTAGATCTAGGCTTGACTTGGTCATGCCGGCTCATATATGGCTTCAAAGGCTTTGGGATGGATGTCAGCGCGGCTGCCTTCCGCGTTAGGGTATGTCAAAAGAGAGCAGATGACGTTGATGCTGAGAAATTGGCTTGAGATGGATGCTATGGCTGTTTGCTGCCTCGGAATGGATGGGATTAGGGAAGGAAGAGCTGTCCAATGGATCTCTCTATTGACCGAGCAATAAATACGAGATTAAAGAGGACAGATAAAGTAATTAAACATACAATTGAAATTAATTATTCTTTATAAATCATGAAAGACCTTATGAAAATATTCTTACCAAACATAATTATGAACCATAATAAATAAAGTTAAAATGAGGAAATATCATAATCAAAACACGATCGTTTTATATATATAATGATTGGTCCACGTTTGTCCACAAGATTCTCAACTTAAAGAGATTTTCAACCGATCTACCCTCTATAAATATTAATAAATACAGAACATTATATAGAGGTGAAAACCCGAGAAGTTCCATTATAATAATAAGAATGTATATGCTGGAGAGAGAAATAACATCTTATTAAAATTTGGAAAAAAAATAAAAGACAAGTCACACACCTTACCACAAAAATTTTATAAAAATGACTGAGATTTTTTAGTAATTATCTTGTGAAGTTTGGAAGGTCTAAAAATTTGAGTGGAGAACATCAACAGGAAACTATTGTTCTTCATCAAACTTGTGGATTAAAAGGGAGCCGCGGGATCATTTGATTTAGTTCGATTTTCAATTTAATATAAAAATTTTCCAATATTTATAAATATAATAGTAACAGAAATAAAAATTTGTGATTCTTTTAAATTATAATTTTCACTTTCGCAGTCTTAAGTTAAGTGGATAAAATAAGATACTTCTAACACAAATTCAGTAATCTATATTTTTATGCATCATTTATTATTTAAATGAATTGTATTAACTCCCCATAATCATATGTGTGGCTCCTCCACTATTGCGTATAACCCCTTGAGAAGTTGGAAGAATTCGGAACAGTATTGTGTGACGTCTGCCACATACATCTCAAGTGGCCAAATTTGTCAAAGTTTTTAGGGAAAAATACGAAAAGGAGGTGTGTACTATCAACACTTGCAAATTAAGGGCATTACTATCCTTAATTTGCAATTCTGAAGTATTTTTGTTTTTGCCCCCCATCTGTAATAACGATATCTTCAATTACATCCAATATAGTTTTATTATTTTCAAACACACCCCTACCTTAATAACATTTGATCTATAAAATTTACAGAATCAACAATCAGAGATATAACATATAGAGATACTTCTGAATTGGATGTAATTGAAAATATTATTATTACAGATGGGGGGTGGGGGGCAAAAATAGAAATACCTCAAAAGTACAAATTAGAGATAGTAATACCCTTAATTTGCAAGTTGTGATAATACACACCCCTTTTTCATACTTTTCCCAAATTTATATTTCTCAACACTTACGTACGAAACGAAAATGGTCTGTATACTCTGTCATGTTTTCAGTGGAAGAATCAGTCATTGGTAAAGAATTTTTTGATTGAGCAAATGGCTGAATTAGGGAGGTTGCTAGATTGCAGGAGTTGCTCATCACTGAATACTTTATTTTTGGGAATTATATTATGCAAAGGGAAAATCAGATTTACAGTGATCATAATATAAGTAATGTGCATGAATGGATTAAACACTGTCGTTATAATTTTTTAGAAATTTTATGGTTTTAGTATTTTCGGAATTTTGAGTTTTTAGGTCATGATTTCAGATTTTTTAAGTGCTTTTAGAGTTTTAAGAGGTAGAGTTTGTACTTTTTTACATTTTAGGCTCTGTTCCTGAGTTTGGAGGGAAGGGAAAGGGAATGCGAGGGAAAGAGAGAAAAGGGAAAGAGAGGAAAGGAAAAGAAAGAGAAAAATGAGTGTTCCCGAGTACAGAAAGAATTTGGAGGGATAGGAGAAAAAAATTAAAAACTGACCAAAATACCCTTGAATTCTAATCTGTCATTCCCTTCCCTAAATGAGGGGTAAAATCATAATTTTATTTTTATTATATGTCATCCCTTCCCTTCCCCTCCCCCTTCTAATCTGCCCAAATTGGAAGGAAAGGATATATGGGAGTCAAATTCTTCCAAACCTCCCCTCCCCCTCTCTTCCAAAACTCAGGAACAGTCTCAACTTAAAATTTTACGTCCCTTTCCTTCCCTTTCTCTCCTAAATCGAGCTCAAGAACAATATCCTATGGTTTTATAGGTTTTAAAACACAGGAGAAACTCTCCAAAATAGGTTTGAATTATTACACTATCTGAAATCGCGGGGGTAGCAACATATATAATTTTGTAATTTTTAGTAAAAAGTCATTTGAGTCTGTTCTTTAATTGATTCAATTAAAATCTAATCCCAAATTTTTTTAAAATAATTATACTTTGACTCCTAATAACATAAACTAATACAACACAATTTCAAATTTCAAAAGTTTCATCATTTTTCTTTTGAGATGTGTTTGGATTAGTATAAAAATTATGAGTTATGAATTGTGCTTTGTTAGTGTATATTATTAGGGATTGAATTTAAATTATTTTAGACGTTATCGAGGCTATATTTTAATTTCATCAATTACAAAACAACCACAAATGACATTTTCCTGACAATTTCAAAATTAGGTAGTTCAGATCGCGATTTTAGAAAAAAGTGTGGTAGTTCATACACTCTTTTGATAAATTTCTCTTAAAAATATCCTAAAAGCACTAAAAACATAAATAAAAGCCCGAAATTCTAAAAAACTAAAAATTATAAAACCTTAAAAGCTCTAAAATTAATCTAAAATGGTGTTATTTAACCATTTATATACAGTGTTGATGTATGCATGATGATTTTAAAAAAAGTAAAGGTTATTATGAACGATCTAATAATTTTGGAATTTTATTCTAATCAATATTTGAAATTGGAAAAAAATATAATTGTTTTAAAATAACTTATTTTTATACACGATATTTGGTGATTAGTGAAACTACATCATTTTTTGCTAGGAGTAATTTGTTTACCAGCTTGAGATAAAATTCAAATAATTTTTATCACATATCAGAGTTGTCATGATGTTATATGTATTGTATAATCATAAAAGAAAAATCGACATATGGATCAATATTTCATTCAAGCAACAATTAAGACACCAATTATATTTGAATGAATAATTTCGTTACTTTTTTTTTGTCATCAACTCACAATGAATATGTCATTGTATGAATTTTAAGTATGTTAAAGTTGCACTGACAAAATTGATAATTTTTTATTAGAGTAACATCCGGTAATGTCAAGTAAAAAATATCAAGACAAATATGGTATAGTTTTGATTATCATTGTTCACTCCTGATTTGCCACATATCTATTATATTAACTAATTACATTATTTATAATTTACTTGATCGGTGTTAATATTTAATTAGTTATTATATTTTAAATTCACCTTATTTTACTTGAAACCACATGGTTGTGTAGTAATACCCTGCCTTTGTTGTTAGGGGATAAAATTCCTTTTTTATTTTGTTTAAGATTATGTAATATTTTAAAGGAAAAAATCGGTATGTGATGAGACATTATATGAGTTAGGTGCACGTGAGAGACCGGCAAAACAACTTCGATTTTTTTCCCATTTTGAATTTTTAGTATTTTAGAATAATGGAGTTTTAGAATTGGGATAAAACCCAAAAGGGGCCCTGAACTATCACCACTTACCCAATTGCGGTCAGAACTACCACGATTTCCAAAAAGGGTGCGATGAAAAAAATATTGACTGATTTTATAAAATAAAATTTACCATCACATTTCATACCTAATATTATTATTAGACTTAGATTTGTATGCGAAAATTACGTCATTTGGTTATCAAAATAGATTATATCATTTTGCGCACATAAAGAGAACAACGTCTTTTCATAACTAAATGACGTAATTTTCGCATACAAATCTAAATCTAATAATAATATTAGGTGTGGAATGTAATGGTAAATTTTAATTTAGAAAATCAGTCCAATTTTTTTTTCATTGCACCCTTTTTGGAAATCATGATAGTTCTGACCGCAATTGGGTAAGCGGTGGTAGTTCAGGGTCCCTTTTGGGTTTTTCCCCTTTAGAATTTGGTATTTCCTTTTTTAATTTAATTCTAAATTTTTAACTGTTAGAGTTTTAAAATTTCATGTATCCGATCACTTGGGCATGCCTAGCCTGAACTTCAACAAGGGAGGTCAGCCCAAAGCCCAAAACTACTAAATTTCAAAATAATTAAAAACCACATGAAATTGAAAATTATTGAATATTTTTTTCAAGATTCTTTTCATATTTTTAATTTATCTTTTTACACTATTTGAAAAAAACAGCAATTGTACACTACGATTTTAAATAAGAAAATAATGATTTTTTGACAACATGTAGTTTAGAAGAAATCAAAACCAAATGACAAACTGTGGTTTTATAAAAGAAAACACCAGTTTTAAAGTGCGATTTTGTTTTTTTATAAAATCACTTGTACTTTGAAATTACAGTTTTTTTAAAGGAAAATCGTGATTTTCTTCAAATAGAATAAATGTGACATTATAATGGATGATATGATAAAAAAATTGAAAAAGGCTAGTTAGCAAAAAAAAAATCAAAATCAAAACCTACGTCCCATGAATACCTACCTAAATTCATGACCATAACAGACCAACAACTATTATGCCCTTAATACTCAAATGTATTATATATATTTTAATTACTTTTTGTAGATATTTTCATGGTTAATAAAAACAGAAAATAATTGTATATTGAGTTTTATGTGAGAAATGTGATTACAAGTTTTTTATACGTTTATGTTTGTTTAAAATAATACTTTTATATTTATTTACATTAGTTGCATGAAATCACTCATAAAAATTATAATCATATATAGTTTTATGTATACCGCTGAAAGATTCATTTTTTCTACTCGTTCAAGGAGTCTTTCACCATACTATAAGGGCTTTTACCCAGGGCCGGTCCCGACACTTTGGCGGCCCCGCGCAAAATTAAAAGTGAGAATTAAATTAGACTATGTTTCAGTATAAAATGTATATTTAAGTTAGTGGAGTTGGTTGTAAGTTTGTTGGTAATGTCAAAGGGCATATGTTTGAGTCTTCATTGCACCAAAATATATTTTTATATGAGATTATATCGGGTCACAGGTTAGAGGCCCGAATCTGACTGAATTGGAAGCCTCAATTGGGGATAGACCCAATGCATTAAAGGCCTCTACTGGGTGGAGGCTCGGTGTAAGTGTTCCACACTTGCACCAGTGTTGAGCTGAAACTGCTTTTACCACACTCGATATATAACATTTATCATATTTAACAAGCGTGATAAATGTTAGTGTGATAAAAGGCTAGAATAAAATGTGATAATTAGTGTAGAATCTTTAATTTTCACACTTGTAAATAAAAAGTGTGATAAATTGTGGTATCTATTATCATAGTACTTTCAAAGAAAGTGTGATAATAAGTACACATCTATTATCCCACTCAAATAATGGAACATGATAAAAAGTGGTACTTATTATCGCTTTTCAAGTTGTGAAGCGTGATAAAAGATTGATTTTTTAAATGTTATTTTATCACGCTGTATTCTTTTAAACGTGCCAAATTTATTATTTATTATTTTTTAACTATATTATTTTTATTTTTTAAATTTGATATTACAATCATTTTTTGTCCATTTATCTCAGTTTCATTTGTGTTTTTTTATTTTTACTTAAATGCAATATTTTGAAAATATAAAATAAAAAATACTTAAAAATATATGTTTCAATATATCATAATTTACATTCTTCTCCATAATGCATAACATCGATACAATGTCTGACATTAAGAGTCTCCCAACATGATAATTCAAAAAATATCAATCTTTACTTTCACACACCTTTCAAAGATTGTCACCATAATTCACCGAAATTCAAATCGATGCAGCAATACTTTACAAAATTTGAGAACCAATAAAAGGAATAATTGATTTTTTTTCAATATTTGAAAGAACCATTTTTCCTCCTTTGAAATGGATGGTCGATAGGCAACCACCTCCTGCGATCTATGTAAATATTTTTTGAATGACATGAATTGATAGATTCATCACACATGTGACAAGCTGTGTTTCCTTTCACGTTATAAGCAATTAAATTATAGTATGTAAGAAAATCACTAATGATACAAAAAATCTTGCTCAAATTGAAGAGTGAAATCGCCTTGGCTAGCAGCATCATAAATTTTTACACCCTCTTATCATAGTAGTTTCAGGTTATCGATCAATGGTTGAAAAAAATGTTGATATCATCGCCAGGTTATTTTAAATTATTTATCGTCATAGTAAGCATACCATACTTCTTCTTTATTCATATCCATGTCGGAAGAGTGTAGATAGCTAAAAATACCTGTCAAGTGTTGTGATGGCAAGTAAGATTACCATATAGATTCATACCGTCAGTACCCAATCGAGTTTGATATTCCTATGATTGGAACCAAATCTAAATATCTCCGATCATACGTTTTTCATTGATTTGCACCCATTGAATGTCTAATATATTAATCCACCTTATGACCTTCTGCACGCCATTTCAAAAATAAAGTGTTTCATTTGTTACTGAAAAGTCGGTCAAAATTTGGATACATGAGATATGTACCAAATTATTTTCACAGGACAGCTATACCCCTTTTTACCATCTTTAGCTTTCTGCTTATAACGGACCACATTACATTTAAAATTTTCAACAAGGTCTTTGCACTGACCCTTGTACAAGATACAATCATTGAGACACATATATCTTTTCACATTCTGCTTCCATAGAAAACATGACATTCTTCGTGTCGTAACATCTCTTCTGCAGTTTGTTTCCTTCTGAAGGCACATCCCCATTAAGCACAAACAACTTTGTGAAAGAATTTTCACTCCAAAAGTACTTCATCTTAATGCTATACAATTTAAGAATCAAAGTCAATTTCGTGCATTCCTTGCACCTAGGATATAATAAAATCTCTGGTGCGTATTTCAGCGAATCTGATACGTCTTCTATGTCATCATAAAAATTCTCATTCAGGTTTTGAGCATCCCTTGTATGTTGACAAGCTTTTGCAAATGTTCATCTCTACCAGAGTAAAATCCTTGTGACTTGGTTCAAGAGGATCATCTCTTGGGCATTTTTTTACCGAGTTTCTCATCAGAGAAGTACAATACAATGTACCTAGTCCATATTTGGTAGAATGTATTATTTATTCTAATATTAATAATGAGGATATTCTTTAATCCACCTCTCACCAAGGTATTAATAATAACTCTTTGTAATCAAATTTTTATTCCTTTTGGGTGTGTTGCGTATAATTATCTCGATAGCTGAAAGAATGTTAGATGAGATGGTTAAGCACTTGGTCTTAAAATCAAGTGTCTTGGGTTCGAATTTCTCAAGAGGCATCTAGCTTACTTTTGTGAGCATCCCTCTGTAACTCTTCATGATTCTCTCTTTGTAATGCCATAGACCGCGGATACGATGCTTACTAATAAAAAAGTTTTTTTTTAAAGAAAACTATCCCGATACTCAATTTCCAACCAAATAACTTCACAAGCATAATTATTATGATACCCATCTTAATGCATGTGGACTTAGTGTCGAAACCATTGAGGATGAGACACATGCTACTTTGGGCATTGTTAGCCTAACACCATTCCACCACTTCTTGCACGAGGAGTTCCTATAATCTTCTCCAACTCTAATAACATGTTGTTGAGCTTATTCACAAAATGCATATACACTGTCCTCATATTCATTACTCAAATGATCCACTAACATCCGTCAACTAATCACATCTCACTAATCGATTGATGAGAGCAAATGTCGGGGTAACATATTACAAACATAACCGATGTATTTTTGTATATTGTTGAAACGTGTGTAAATGGATACTAACAAATAACACTATTTTATTACAAACATAACCGATGAGAGCTGCCCCCAGTGCCTTCCATGTCATATTTTTGCAGCTGTTCATAGGTTTTTAAGGGGTAGGTAAAACAGGTGAGTTGTGGATCTGGATGGATTAAAGTACTGCTGATATATATGACTGTTAATTTTTCTCCCCAGGACAGTAACTTGGTTTTCCAACCTGATATTTTGTTGTGAACTTTCTCTAATAGAAAGTACTTAGTGTTAATTTTTCCATAAAAGAAGGGGACACCAAGGTACCTTGATGGAAATTTACCCACCCAATATCTTGAAATATTCGAAACTCTCCTTATCTACGTCAGAGTGGCTCCTTTGGCCACAAAAAAATATTACTCTTCTCATTATTAATTAGTTGACCAGATGCTTGACAGAACTTTTTGAGAAGACTCATAAATGTAGCTAGAGAATTGGCATAACCATTTGTAAAAATAAGCTAGCTAGTCACATGAGCAAACGTGAGACTGATTTCACCTTTCATTTAGTAAGAGTATTTCATGATTTTTTTCTGCTGAATAAAATGTTTGGATCTCGTTGCCTCAAACCACAAACCAGCCTTAAAGAAGTCATGAGATGAACCTTGAATTTTAATTGCCTACCAACAATTGTTCTAAACTCTATACACTAGATCATTACAGGTTTTATGGAAGCCAAAAGCTCTCATAGCTTCATGAAGAAATGTCAATTATTTATACCCTGTCATAGGCTTTAGAAAGGTCTAGTTTCAACATAATATTGCTCCCTCCGCTCTTTTTATTAAGGTCTCTTATCAGTTCATGAGCCAAAAGGATATTTTCCAAAATGCTCCTGTTCTGAATAAAATCGGGTTGCTCTGGACAGATTATTTTTGGGAGAATGAGGGTTATTCTGGTGGCAAGAATCTTGGAAATAATTTTACGACTAGGGGTGTAAATATGGGTCGAAAATTGAATTTGAGTTGGGTTTTTCATAATCCAAATTCATTTATAATATAATAATTCAAACCAAACCTAACCCAAATTCAAAATAATCCAACCAAACCCAACCCAAATTCAAAACTCTTAATTTGGGTTGAATTTAGATCAACCCATTTATTTTTATTAATAAAAAATTAAAAAAAATCAAAAAAATTTATAAAGAATTAAAAATTTTTAAAAAAATTATTTTTATTTTTATTAATTTTTATTTTTTTCTTATATTTTTTTACATTTTATATATTTGTAATTGTGATTGTGTTTTACAATTTGGGTCAATCCAAATTCAATTTATATAACTCAAAGACCAACCCAACCCAAAAATTACAACCCAAAACCTAATCCAAATAAAATAACTTAACCCGAATTCACTTCAATTGAATTTATTTGAGTTGGGTTTTGAGTTGACCCAAAACCCTTACACCCTTATTTACGACTACAATTGCATAAGATGATGAGTCTTTCATTTTTTAAATAATTATCATTCTTAACTTTAAAAACCAAGAGCAAATGGAATCTGAAGATATACTTTGAGGCAAAGTAGTATCTGGATCCAAAAAATGCCGAATTGCCTTATCCACATCTTCTTCTACAATATCAACAATGATGGTAATTAATTGAAAGCACCATCCAAAGCTATCAGGGCTAAGGGCACTAACGGGGTTCATAACGAACATAACTTGCTTTATCTCTTGTCTCTTAGGTTTTTGTTTGAGCAATAAATTACCTGCTTCAGATATGAGATTTGCAATAGATGAAAAAAGCTCAAGGAAATGGTGATACCTAGATCCTTTAAAGAGCTCAAGAGGTGCTCCACTTGCCATTTTGCCAATAACTTCTTTGCCATCTCAGTCTGAACCATCATTTAATTTAAGTTAAATCTTTATTTGTCTCACTTTATCTTGGCTGTATGAAATATTTTTGACTTTATGTCTTCAACTGTGGATTCCAAATTTATCCTCCAAAACCATAAATTTTCTTGATTTCCAGGTCTGCAAATCTTCTTTTTCTTTTTGAAGCTTTCTGAAGATCTCATTATTCTAATTCTGAATAAGAAACTCATCCAGAGACTAATTTTGAGGGTTAGCTCATCAATGTGATTGTCCACATTTCCAAATAATTCATTATTTCACTTTTTAAGGCAAATTCTCAGATAATTTTATTTGCCAGCAAGATTGAAAAAGCCCACCATGACCACACCACACTCGGTAAAATTTAAAGGAATGAGAATGAGGGTCAGCATTATTGAAACCAGTCAGCATTGGCATCTGGTCTGATTGGACCTTTGAAAGATAAAAAAACATATTGGAATTTGAATAAGAGCCTCAGAATTGATGAGGATTCTCTTTGTATATTCTTCTCATGCCCTGGTTTTTTGTCCAAGAAAAGTGATTGCCTGTTGTAGATATATCATTTAGGCCAGATTGCATAATAAAAAAGCT
>NQLW01000072.1:762141-791602 GCA_002312845.1 Kalanchoe fedtschenkoi
TCTGTTTCATAATAAATAAAAAATCAATCTCATATAATTAATAAAGAATAATAAATAAACTCAAAAAAAGGAAATCATATAATTAATACATTGTTGTTTCATGTAAATAATGATTGGTCCACGTTTGTCCACAACGGTTCTCAATTTAAGGAGGTTCTCAACTGATCCACCCTATATATATATATATATATATATATATATATATATATATATATATAAAATGGGGTTCAATTGAGAACCTCAAATCCAGGTGAGAACTGAGAACTCAATCTTGACTGTTGGATGAGATGATCTAACGGCTAGGAGGTGGACACGTGTCAACACACAAGACATAACACGCGTCCAGAAAATACAAGACACATTACGCAATTTTTGCCTTGAGTTCTCAGTTCTCACCAGATTTGTGGTTCTCAGTGGAACCGCCCCCTATATATGTGTGTGTGTGTATATATATATATATAGAATTTGGATCAGTTGCGAACGCTTTCGTTGCGAACAAATTATAAACAATTTATTAACCAATCAAAGCGTGACACGTAACTGCTGTTTTTAATTTCTTATTTCCATTTATGAGTAATAATATTATCTTAAATATTCTACAATCTTATCGTTTTAATATAACACCGTAAATCACTCAAACAAAATTAATAACTTCTCTCTCCTCAACTGATAAGACCGCCGGAGCCATGGTCACGTCCAGTCGATTGTTCGTCCGCCATGGATCCAGGTCTAGTCGATTGTTAGTCCGCCATGGATCCAGGTATGGACGCTCCCACCGCATCTATCGATCTCAATTCTTCACCTTCTGACGATGACAGTTTCTTCCACCAGACAGCAGCTCATCCCAATACTTCCCCACCATATCCAGCCACTGTCGGAGAGATCAGTTCAACCGATTCACCTCCGAATTGCCGTATGTTCATTTTTCAGTTAATTGTAGTTCTGAATTCGCGTTCTCTGAATTTTCTGTCCAATTCCTAATATGTCAAAACGCAGTGAACATAATTCCTAACCGTTGTTCGATCGTGAGGACTCCAAACCCCAGATTCCTCGTAGTAACCAATTGTCTGTATATGTGATACCATTTTTTTTCTCTGTTTTGAATCATAGGGTCACCAGTGAATGTTTTATAGTGAATGCTTTCTGATTATTAAACTGGATAATTTTTTTTTTCTAAATATGGTTACCAGTGAATGCCATGCTCACATTTTTTTTCTAAAACCAGCAGTGAATTATTAAATTGGATTTTTTTTAATGCAGGTTCGAGTGAGGAAGATCAAGTAGATGCCCACCTTGAACACTCAGTTGTTCGTGATGTTAACATAGTTATACCAGAGTGTGATACAAGCAGTAAACCATCTTGTGGGAAGCTCTTCAACAGCTTAGAAGACGGGATTGGTTTTTATAGGGAATATGCTCGTGGTTCTGGTTTTCAAATTAGGGTTTCTATATCTAGGAAGTTAAGGCACGGTGATTCAGTATATATACAATATGTGTTTTGCAACAAAGAGGGATTTCATACATCGAAGTTCTCTGAAAATTTGGGTGATGATGGTTCTCATGCTTATAGACGGAGATCTACAGGTCGATCAGGTTGCAAAGCACGAGTGGTTTTTAAACAAGTTCAAAATTCAACGTATATTGTGCGAGACTTTATAGAGGAGCATAATCATCAACTCACACCCCCTGTTTTTCAACAATTCTTGAAGTCGAACAGGTCGTTGTGTGCGGCGCAGTACAATTTTATTATGGATTGTGATAATTTGAGGATTGACGCACATAAATCACACAAAATTATGAAAGAGCTTTGTGGTGGATATGCGAATGTTGGCGCACAGGCTGTAGATTTTAAAAACTTCAAAAGGGATTTTAAAAATTTTGTTGGCGACACTGATGTGGAGATTGTGCTTGAAAGACTGAAGAACAAACAACGATGTTGTCCTGATTTTCGTTTTGAATACCATGTTGATTCAAACGGTGATTTGCGTAGGCTTCTATGGGCGGATGCGCTGGCTCGCATAAATTTTGATGCGTTTGGTGATTGCATATCGCATGCGCCAAGACCTGACAATTTCTCTAGAATAATCGACTCTCCTTTCCATCAAAATACGCTGTCTACCAACAGGTATGCGAGTTATTTGGTGGACATCGTGCGCGCGTATTTTAAGCACCCTAGATTGTGTCCTTAAAGTGCAACTTTGTGGATCAAAAGCATCCACCAGCCATTCACCAAAGCGCGAAGGTATCTCAAACATGTTCAGGTCCAAAATTTTCCCAAACCCTAAATTCCTTATTGCTTCCTTATGCTTCTCACTAATCTGACTCAGCGCATGATACAAACGGTAATGGGTGCACCTGGATTTGAACATGCAGATCTTTTTGTTGTCCAGTTGTACTTTGACAGGTCTTGTATCTTCATCAGATTGCATGCAGAAATCTGTTCCATCTGTGTCATCATCTGATTCATCTGATGAGTCCGAAGTCTCTTCAAGCACCTCTTTACCCTTCGCCCGCACATCAATTTTCGGTTTTTTGATCTTCACTGCAAACAAAGAAAATAAACATATAAAAACAATATACATTGAACACGACCAACATTACAAAACTGACGCATATTGTTACCAGCTGCCTTTTCATCATCTATTTTAATTCCTTTTTCAACAGGCTTCCTCTTATTGTCTCTTCCAGATACATGTTTGTTGGTGTTCATGAAGTCATCACCCTCGCCCACATCTGATGCAATAATTTGACAGGAGGAAAGTTATTCAAATAAATTGAACAGCCGTCTAATAATTTACATTCTGAGTGCAGATTACTAATAGAAATAAAGAAACCACATTAAGTTAACAAAAGACTCAAACCTTTGGTTGCTTTGCTCTTCTTGGTGTCGCGTGGTTGTGGGACAACTATTTCATCATCGTCATCAACATTCACCGGATCATCTTCTGTGTTCTTGAAGTCCCCAATAGACGTGTTTGCAAATCGACTACTCCGCCTAATGCCTGTAAATAGCTCACAGTGAATGATCAAATTACTGTGTGTCATTACACTTTTTTATTAAAACAAGGGATCCATCATAAAAAATATGAAAATAAAAAATAAGTTCGCATAAGCCATTGGAATATATACATGAACTTAACATATACATTCACTATGAAAACACCTATAAAAAAAACCCCAGTTGTGTAGATTTTATATGCACGCGAAGCGCATTTCAACAATTACATACGACACAATTATTATAAACAACGAATAGAGCAGGCAATGAAGCAAATGTGTATCATTCATAAGCCAGCTGAATATATACACGAAGTTAACATATACATTCACTATGAAAACCCCTCAAAAAAAAATACAAATTTACTGATACAGTAGCATAACATAAACATTAACCGCAACGCTCACCCTCCCCCAAACAAAATCTGATATTGGGGCAGATCCCCAAATGAACACGCAGCGCATTCGAAATGTTATGCACGCAGCGAATTTAAACAAACAACGGTCCTATCATGTTATCGACACAAAAACGGTCACTATAAAAACCCAACAATGTTATCAAAGTCATATAATAACTTACACATTCACTATAAAAGGTTCTTCTGGAAAAAAAAAAAACAGAACATCCACATAAAAACCATCTAACGCAACCTTTCAATGTTAAAATCAGCTTGTCGAGGCGAAACGTACAACACACATGTTCAGCCATCAATTCACTACGAAAGATTAGACACAAAACAATTGAAATAACAATAAAATCCAACGATGTTATCGAAGCCACATAATAACTTACACATTCACTATAAAAGGTCCTCCCTGAAACAAAAAACAGAGCATCCACATAAAAACCATCTAACACAACCTTTCAATGTTTAAATGAGCTCATCGACGCAAAACGTACAACACACATTTTCAGCCATCAATTCACTACGAAAGATTAGAAACAAAAAAATTGAAATAGAAACAAACAAAATAAAATATGACATAAAATTAGATATGACTGGTGGGAATCGATACCCCAACTCCATCAGCTATGAATTTGGAGCTAGAAAATGGGACCTGGAAAACAAAATGTATCCTCTTCAAAAATGTAAAACTAAGTTTTTACAGGAGAGTTGAAAAAAAAAAATGTTATGACGACTTTACAGTATTTGTTTTGTAGGAAGGAATTAGTGGGAACACACAACCTAAGAGGTGTATTGACTAATCTCAGCAGTCACATGTACATGAATGATAAAATGGAGATGACTACAAGAATAACGTGTGTGACTTGATGTTTTCATTAGAGAACGTATACTTCTGGAAAAGAAAAGAACCTAAGAAGGCACAAGTATGCAAGGTCATACAAGCCCAAATAGTCCAACTGGCCATGCCTCAGCTGCTGCACCAATGTCTCCATCACGTAAAGTCAAACCTAAGTCATAAACGAAGATGAGTTTGTTAGTCATGTGCCACAGTTCTTAAACCAGCGTTCTTGCCTTAGTATCAATAGATAGACAGACCAAGAAGTTAATAGTCCAGTATAAAAGATCAAGCCTGCTTTTGTTTCAATGGCTTCTAAGCCAGTCCTTTTCAACACCGCCAGCGGTTGCTTCAATGACCCTCACAAACGCTAAACTCAGCCTGCAATAAGTACGTTACAAATTACTTGCACAAAATTGCATTTCAAGCCTCAATGGTTTTGAAATGCATCAGCCATAATAAATGCTAAAAAAAGAGTGAGGAGATGGGCAGCTGCGATCCAAGTTATGCACGACAACGTTTGTAAGAGGCTGGTTCATCTCAGTGGCAAGATATGAGCTTTTGATGAAATGAGCTTCATCAAATATATCTGAAAAAGTAATGAACCAGATCCACGAAAGTCAGTAATAAAACTGACGCTGTCACCATGAATAAACAACTTTGATGTCGATGATTGCAAAGGCACCTTGAATCTTGCCAAAATGAGAGTCTATCAAGTTGAGGAGACTTACAATCTGTAGCAATGATGGAAGAGGAGATGACGGCTTCAGCTTCGGACGTCACCGCTGAGTATGTGACAAGTCAGAAATCGCTTCGTCGCGCTTCACCGCTGAGTCTATGTGCCTCCCTTCGCCCTCGCCGCTGAGTCACTTCGCCCATAAGTCGCTAAGCCGCTAAGTCGCTTCGCCTAATTCGTCTTGCTTCAGCGCACCGCCACATGCCCACACCGATTGTTTCATTAATCGTCGTCCGCTCCTTCAACCGATTTGATCGAAATCGCATGAGTCGATCTGTCGTCTGTCTCTGCGGATCGATTAGCAGATTAGGGCAACTAGGAAATGAGGAATGAGGGGAGTGGCGGCTGGCGTGGGCGTGGGTGAGTGCTCGCAATGAACAGTAAGGGTTAGGGAAACGACGTCGTTTAATATTCGGTTAATCGGTAAATATACTTAACCGTTAACCGAACCGAATTTATCGGTTAATTGAATTCGGTTAACCGCGGTTAAATTTCTTGGTTAACCGACTTCGGTTAACGGTTTTAACCGTATAGTGAACACCCCTAATTGAGACCAAATATTGTGTGAGAATTGAAAACTGCATATGAAGCGTTGGATCATTTAATCCAATGAATAAGAGAGGTGGAACAAATGGTAATGGGGGTAGGTGGAGCAGTACACGTGTTACAATTTGAGGAGGGTCGGAGTATAATAGTTTAAGAGAAAAGTGTAATTTTCTAACACGTGTGCCTACCACATATCAGTCGCATTCTCTCTCATTTTTCAATTCTTAAAATCAATTTATATAATTTTTTAAATTTCATATTCATTTGTAAAAAAGTATAAGGTTAAATTTAAGATACATTTTCGATATGTTTTTAATTTTTTTCCGTAAAACAACAAAGTATAAGAGTACAAAATATAAAGGGTAAACTACAAAAACATACCCTGAACTACCGTCTATTTTCAAATTAAGTACCGAACTTTTAATTTCTTCAATTTCAGTACCGAACTTTTTAATTCTTCAATTTCAGTACTATACACTTAATAAAATGAGAAATTAACATGAAATATGAGAATTAGTTTGTAAGTCTAACTCTTTAGCTAGAATTTAAAAACTTGCATAAACATATCGGACCCAACATATATTTTTTTATATAAATTTTCTCATTTTATTAAGTGTATAGTACTGAAATTGAAGAATTAAAAAGTTCGGTACTGAAATTGAAGAAATTAAAAGTTCGGTACTTAATTTAAAAATGGACGGTAGTTCGGGGTATGTTTTTGTAGTTTACCCAAATATAAAACATAAAGTTCATATTTTGAAGTTCATATTTCAAATCTAAAAGTACAAAATACAGAGTACAAAAGTATTATGAATTTTGAATTTTGAACTTTGTGCTTTGTACATTGTGCTTTGTGTTTTTTTACTTTTTTTAAAAAACATATGCAAAATGGATCTTAAATTAAAGTTTATATTTTTTTATGAATAATTATGAAATTTGATTATAAAAATAATATCAAAGTAATTACATAAATTGATTTTATCAATCCGTACTTCTTTGTTGTACTATTTGTTTGATGGCCTATTTATTGTAGGTCTTCCCACATGATTTGAAAACGTTCAATGAGAAGAATCTCTTAAATGTACGAGATGAAGTTGCACAATATGTTCTCGAATAGACTAAGAAGCAAATGGTACATGATGTGTTACTATTTTCATGTATCTAGTAATTTGTAATCTTCTTGTGTAAATGTACTATTGAAACAGGTTCAACGAACTTCTTGTATTTATCTTGTTTTGATTTATGTTGCTGCCTGGTTGTGTAAGTTTGTGAAACTGTTTTGGTTGTATGTCAGCCAAATTGGCTTTTGTAGGGGAATACAAATGAAAACCAAAAAGTTTTAACAAATTATTTCAGAGGGCTCTTTAGGGTAGTAAGTGCTGTCTAATGAGATTAAAAATAGATAGACATAAGTATAATCTTATGATAAGTGGTTAGGGGAGTTCCCAAATTACATGGTTGAATTTTTGCCTTTTGAGTTCCCTGATCATACTCCAAGACTTTAAATTTGAACATGCTAGGCATATCGATAGAAAGTCTTTCAAAATTGGAAACTAGTGGGCACATGATTTAGAGAGTTCCCCCTATCTGTTTATGCTTGTCATGGAGATTAATAGAGGGATGGGGTCTGAGACATTTTGTGATAAATAATTTGGCCTGGTCTAAAGTTTGGGATATCCTATTACATAAGGATTTCTTTTGGATAAAGTAGGTTCACTTCTACTTGATAGGAATATTTTTAATGTGCAAGTTCTCGTAACTACACAAAAAATCAAGTCACGATTTTTTATGTAAATGAACAAGTAGTTTCGCATGAGATAGGTAAATCTTTCTCCTCTTCTACCTCGTATACGTTTTAAGCAAATGAACAAAGTATATGCATTCATACGCTAAAATAAGTAATAATCTCCTCCTACAGTTTTAGTATGTGCAGTGGTTGGCATGTTTGAAAAGGATAAGCCCCAACTAAATGTGTGTTCTATAATTGCCAATAGGAGACAATAGATCATTTGATTTTTTGTTGTTCCATTCCAAATGAGCTTCTTTGGTTCATCTTGTGGAAACTTGGCATCCAAAGGACAAATGATAAACTTGAAACCTTACAAAAATATGCTAATTTGTATTTCGCAGGTCAATCAGCTAGAATGAGAGCTGCAAGAGCTACCATGCATCAGCAAGCTAGGTGTCTACCCAGTCTGGATTGAAAGAAACAAGAGGATATTCAAAGGGGCTGTCAAAAGCATGAAGCAACTAAAGGAACAAGTTATATAAAAGCTTAACATTATTTTGGTTGGCACATCAAGGATGAAACTGACCCAACAAAATGTGTTGTGGGCTGAAAAAATGAGGATCAAACTTATCTACTTCACCAAAAGGGGAAATGAATTAGTGTTGGTTATACTTATAGTCAGGAAATGGAGTAGGGCTTGAAATGTTAAGGCATTGTTTGTTAAAAATGCCTTTCGTACATCTTTGGGTGCTCTTTCAGTTCTGTTACATTTGTAATACTTAGGTCCAATTAGAAAAAGCTTTTTGGCCTATTTGTCGCAGGTCCTGATTGATAATGCTCTAGATGTCCAACTCTTCGAGCTATTTTGTTGAAACCATTGGTCCCATGTGATGTACAAGGGTTCAGAGTAGTTTGTACATGATTCTTTCTTTAGGAATAACAAAATTAAATAAAAAAGAACTCACTAAAATTATATATCTGATTCATAGAGCAACAAAATAAATAGTCTTCAAATGAAATCGTAATGAGAATGATGTAGAATACATTCTTTTATACCTACCTAGGTTTATTTAAGTCTCTTTAGTAATACCAACTTACAGTGGATATACTCAATGTTTATAAATAATTTTGCATATTTGTATTGTTGGTAGGCTCATTTTTGTCTTGAGAGTTTTTGGAATTTTGGGACCTGACATCAAATTAACGTATCTTTTTTTAGTCCCTAACCTTTATTCATATGTGCTCGGTAACTGAATCGCTCAAGTGTCACATACCACTACCAGAATCGTCCATTTAGGGGGTGTGTTCTCCTGAAATTGTTTTCGGAGAATGTTTCGGGCCCATTCGGACATATTTCGTGAGGAAATCCTAAATCGGATTAGTACGAGTACAGTTCAGACGTAATTTGGATCCGTTTTGGGAAATATTTATTTTGAACGGAGGAATATTTTGAGAGGGTAGGCGGAACTTTCCGAGGGACATAGTTTCGGGGGATAATGGGGCATTTTGGGAGATTGTTTTACCTGGATAGTGTGGAAGATTTCGGGGATGTTAAGGTAAGATTATTTTAATTGGTTTAGACTGCGTTAGAGAGGGTTTGGTGTTTAGAATTTATGGGTTTAGAGTTTATGGTGAATTAATATATTAATTAACTAATTTGAATTAAATTAGGGTTTATGATAGGGTTAGGATTAAATATTCTTAACAATTTTTATTTTTTAATTTGACATTATTTCCACTTTAATTTCCTCCTCATTCTCCTTAAGTTTGTTTTTTTAATGTAGTTAATGTAACACCGCAGTATAATAATAATAATAATAATAATAATAACCTAAATTTAGAAATAAGTTCAACTCCTGTTAGGATTAGGACTTTGTCTCTTTATATAGAGAGGAAAAAAGAAAGAAATAAGTTGTGTCGTCAACTACGTAGACGAGAGGGAGTGACATCAGCTATCACTTGAGTTGTGAGGTATGTAGACAAGAGAGAATGCTATTAACCATCACTTGGATTGTGAGGTATGTGTCATAATTGTTAGATATTATGGTGAACTTTGATTGTTCCTTAGGTACATAATTCTAGGGTTTTGAAAAAAATAATAATAAACGGGGAGGTATCTACAACATAAGAGTTTAGATTAAAAGGTTTCGTATGATGGCTGATTTGGTTTGTATCGATTTTTGTTGGTTGTTGTTTTGTTTATTTTGGATGAAACATATTTTCTCTCAGAATAGGGACATGTGGCTGAAAAAAAAGAATTTTTTTTATTGAAGATGGGCAATTGGCAGACGTAGGAGAAGTCAACAGTCTGCTACCGTATGTCTTCTTTTTATTTTTTATTTTTTTCTCTTACTTATAAATTAGATAAATAAATTAATAATATAATTTTTTATTGGTGAGATTGTGGTGGTGGTGATTTACCCACAGAATCCGTTATAAAATTTTAATTTATCTATGTTATACAACTACAAGTTCGAAACTGGAGTCTAGTCATCAAACATATTGATTATACGTTCTCAAGTGTAGCTTGAGGTAAGTAAATAATTCATCGAACGGTGAGCGAGCCGTACGTTATAAGTAAGATATTAAATAAAATAAAAATAAAAATCTCTCCATTCGGCTCGCCAAATACGTAGTGAGTTGTTTACTCACGAAGTCTTTTGACTCACCGCCAATATTTAAATTCTTTTTTCAGATTAGTAGTCGGTCAGTAGCGACGGTATTTGGATAGCAACGAGCGAGCTCTTCGTTACGGTGTCATCTAATATTCAGTCATTTTATCTAGTGGAGTCAACAATTCTTTACTTTTTATTTATTTTAATTACTTCATTATTTTGTTAGTAGTCGCTCCGATGTATTTAGACAGGATCCTCAGTTGACTTGAATAGTATAAATTTTAAATATTATTTTATTTAGTTAGTATGTTACACATTTGATTTTGACTTTTCTTCGTCGAGACTTGTTTGTTTAAAAGTCAAAGGACAAGTCAAACGTCAACACGATCTTCATTTTTCAGGTCGTGATAGTTAATTAATTAGATACCTTTTAATTTAGTTAATTAATATGGTTTTAGGTTTAGGGGAAGTAGGGCGAAAGTTGGGTGGAAAGTTAATGTAGTTAATTAATTAGACATTTTAATTTATATAATTAATATGGTTTTAGGTTCAAGGGGAAGTAGGGCGGAAATAGGGTGGAAAGGAAATTAAAAAAAATAAAGTTAGGGTACCAAAAGTGTGAGGAGAATATTTTAGAACTTCTATTGATCACGGGAGTTTGAAGTATATCTTATCAAAGAGACTTTAATCTTTGAGAACACAAAAGGTTAGAGTTGTTTTAAGACTATGATGGACTGTGTCTTATTATTTATGAAAAGCTAATTTCATAGCAGATGCTCATAGCATGACATATCGCACACATCTAAGAATAAAAGATGACTTTTTATATAGATTTTCCTTCTCAATAATTGCAGAATCGTAGAGTTTGTTTTATATAGAATTAATGAAATATACAACTATTAGAAAATTATAAATCATTCTTATCATAGTAATTCAGATTGGAGAAGCTCAAGATTGTGATAATGAAATTATTAAGTTGGTGGTCAAAATTTCAGAAGGCAAGCATGCAGACTTCACTAGTGGTAAAGATGAAAATCTTTAAACAGGAGTTGATTATGTGTTCTATTAACCAGTAACTCACCTTAAGAGATTTTGAAAGAGTATCATTATAAACCCTTGTCATGGACTTAGATTCATTTTGAAAGATGCACCAAGATTTTATAGATCTTTATTGAAGGTATGGGGTGAGATGAGATATTGTAGACTATGTTTCGAGCTTCTTGACTTGTTAACTAGAGAAAGTTGAACACTAGATAGCAACTGAGTTACTTTAATGAATAAAGATTTTTAAGAAATAAACTAGGAGTGGGTCATTATAAGTTCTGCTATTATTCTATTGCATTTTTGTAGAATATTAACATGATTGATGATGGTAAATAGAATAAATAAGGTCGTTCATTTTGTTCTGGTGAATTCTAGTTATTTTCACCTTAGTAATATAGCCAAGTGCACTTGCGAGATCATATTGTTATATTGGATATACCAATGTTCACTACTTCTTATCTCGAATCTTAGCTCACATATGAGGTGGATGTATACATCTCGATAATATTGATACGATTAGCTAAACTTCATTTATAAATAAAAAGGATAGTTATAGATGTAAGATGCTGAAAGATATGTTAATAGCTTGCACGATTGGTTTGAAAGGAATTAAGAATCTATATACTCTATCGATAAAGTTTACTTAAATAACTATGATTCTAGTTTTTGAATGGCGATCGGTGATGTGTTATATGGGAGGAGATGTAAATCATCCGTTAGTTGATTTTAGTTGGATGAGAGTAAATTGATATGCCTCGAAATAGTTTTGGATGCTATTGTTGAAGTTCACTTGACCAAAGACATATTGTTAGCAGTTTGGAATTGATAATAGTCTTATGCTGGCAATTTACTAATCAAGTCTTTCTACAAGAGTCTCTAATGAAAGTGTGGTCCTCAATTCATTGGTCCTTTTAAATTTTTAAACAAGTTGGGAAGATGGCATATCAGTTAGAGTTAATGTAGAACGTACACCCAGTCTTCCATATCTCCATGCTTCATAAGTATATTTCGGATCCGATTCATATCTTGAAAGCTGAATATATTCAAGTGAGTGATACCTTATCTTATGAAGAGGAACCAATTGATATCCTTAATCGTCAAGTAAAAAGAGTAGGAAATAAGGAAGTAACTGTTGTAAAGGTACTCTAGAGAAATCATTATGAAGTTGAACCTATTTGAGAATCAGAAGATGATATGCTAAGTAGATATTCTCATCTCTCTTTGATGCCTGAGCTATGAGTTTAAAATTCAAGGACGAATTCTTTTGAAGGGGGATAAAATGTAACATCGTACATAAAATAAAATAAAAGCTCAAATATAAAAATAAGCCCAACTCATGTTCGGATTAGAATTTCGTCTCGTTATATGAACAAAAAAAATACCCTTCCCGTCATCTTCTATGAAGTATCACGCCGTTCGCAACAACAAAGAAACGGAGATGGATGGATTCGTTGAATTAGGGTGATGACTCCCCCAAAGTCCTAAGTCAGGTGATTGCTCCCATCCTTCAAACCATGTTTTACTTCATCCTTAGTCCTCTCCTCCATCTACACATCTTCATCTTCTTGATCCAAAAGAGCTCCACCCATCTTATCTTCTCCATCGAGCAGCGGTAGGTCAAACCATCATCGAAGGCTCTCCACCGGGCGGATTTAAAAGGAAATTAAGAATTGAATTTTTGTTTCTGATTTGTTGCGAAGGACCATTCAAAGGGATGTCAGTGACTGATTTCAAGGATATTTGAGGATTTGATAAAAGGAATTTTGCGAGGCTCTTGTGTTTGATTAAAAAGGAATTGTGTCTGCTTTTAAGGCTGACAGAAGAAGCAGCAAAGAATGATTAAGAACACCTAAATTGGATGGGGATAATGATAAGCTTCTGAAGGAAAAAGTTGATATTTCATATGCTGATTGCCATATTTCAAAGTATGAGGTAAGCAGCATTTTCGGGTTAAGAAAAATAACATTTTATCCACCAGTTTTGTTGAGTTTGTTAATTAAGTCTCCGTCACCGGTTTGTAGATTTTCTTGATTCTAAGTTGTTTTACGTAAAAATATCTTTCTGATGATAAATATTTCAAAATCTTGTTCATCCGGAGTAAGGAAATAATTGGGTGGAAAAGTAGTAGTAGGAAGCTGCTATTTGTTTTAAGCAGCTTTACCTACTGACTTTGGATGAAGATATCTTTCTGTTCTATTACTATAGTTGAGTAATTCTTTCTTTAAATATGTTCTATGTGAAATGTAGTTTCTAAGAATATATCACATGCTTTCTAGTTCTACCTGATTAGAGAGAAATAGTGTTCCAAAATTAGAAGTACGAACCTGTCTGTTAGAATTTTACAGCTCAATCGTCCAACTTTGAGGGTCTGAAACTTGAGCTTAAGATATCCAAAGCGACTATTATGTCTAATTTATGTAGCTTGAAACAAGTTTTCTATCGGTATACAAATCGTAAGCTAGTGGTATCTGATTATGACTATTAAATCTGTTTTTAAGGAGTTAGTGATAAAATTTTAGGCTTGTGTGTCGTTCTTATAGAATGTAAAATTGTAGGTTATAATGGATCATTATTATTGCTCAAGTTCTTTAAGGATTGTTGGATCAGAAGAGGTGAGTAAATAATTCCTGCGTATTTCTTTTCGTACAAAAATCAAATATATGATTGTTAAAGAGGCATGTTTGGGTGTAAGAAGTACATAATATATACACATATAGAAAAGTGAAACTATTATATTGAGCATTCATTCACGTGCATACACGCTGCATCATGTCTGTGACGCTTGTTATATGATTGATTTAATGATCCGGATCGACAGTGACGACTGCCTGGCCAAAGGGGCCTAGCCAAAAAGAGCATAGCTAAAATGGTCTAGCCATAAAGGGCTTACGTTGCAGTTCATGCTTGTCACACATACACATTTGTATTTGGCCCAAAAAAATTTACGTCGTAGTTCATGCTTATCACGCATACACACTTGCATTGTCATATGTCTTATTGATGTGATATAAGAGATACATGTTCATAATAAATTAATAAATGACCCCTGCGTCACAATAAATGTACAAACGGTGAGCGAGCCGCACGTGACGAATAAAATATTAATCAATGTTATAAATTAAAAGAATTCCCCCTCAGCTCGCCAAATACGTAGCGAGTTGTTTACTCACAGAGTCTTTTGACTCACCCCCAATATTTAAATTTTCTTTTCAGATCAGTAATCGGTCAGTAGCAAGGGTGTTTGGGTAGCAATGGGCGAGCTCTTCGGTACAGTGTCATCCAGTATTCAGTCGATTTTCTTTAGTCAGCAGTTATTTATTTCCTTGTTGTCTTAGTAGTCGTCGCTCTGATGTACTTGGGCAAAATTTTGGATTCTTTTTTAATAGATTTAAATTGTGAATATTCTTTTATTAGTATGTTAAACATTTGACGTACATTTGACTTTGACTTTTCTTCGCTGAGTCTTATTTGACTAAAAGTAAAAAAGACAAGTCAAATGCCAACGCGATCCACATTTTTTTGGGTCGTGACATTTAGTATGTCTAATCACATTATCATACAATATATTGTGAATGTGTCAATCTCTTATTTCACTCTTATAACATTCCTAATCCTAAAATTATAAGAAAAACTACTTTGTATTTTTTGCTTATATCAAATCTAACATAGTTAATAATTAATTAATAGTCCATATGTCTAAATCCTGACTAACGAAATAATATATCTCTTAGATTAATATAATTAACCTAATCAGATTATAAGATTAATATGAATCCTAGCTAATATAATCAAATTATAAAATTAAGCTAATCAGCCAAATGAAACTGATTAACATAAAATAAAATTAACATAAGACTAAATCATGTTTAATATTTATTTCAACAATTATTACCCCGAAACCAGTACTCGCCACCCCGCCAGCCTCAAACTATTTTTTTGAGTACAATAGTCGGGGTGTTTCGGGCCGGTGGCACATTAGGGGTACGAAAACAATTACGTTTCGAGAGTGGTTCAGATTAAAATAAAACCTGCTAAAAAAAATTAAGTCAGTGTAGATTAGACAAAACTACTTTATTTAGATGGAGTATTATGGTTTGGCTGAATCAGGAAGAAACTTGAAATTAATATTCGTTTTTTTTTTTTTTGGGTCTCAGACTTATGGTGGCTTTCTCTCAGACGTAGCCCTTTGTTCTTTAGGTATGTTATTGTGAAGTCATGATCCCAATTTACACTTAAAGCCTTTCACCAGTCAAGTGGTCCTGCTCCAGCCTGTCAGTCTCCTCCTTATCAGGAGGTCTGTCTGTTTACACATAAACTTACGAGAATGATTATCGACTTTATGCGGCATGTGGGAAATCTGTGCAGTTTTTGGGATGTCGAATTCTAGAAGCCAGCTCCATTATTAATTCGCAACACGATCTGCAAAACATATAAGCTGATCCACGCTGAAACCTCTGATTACCTACCATTATCATTTTTATATACATATCAATTATCAACCACTGATTATTCACACGTATGACTGATTCGTTTTCTGCAAGGGGTCACCCTCAGCCTGTCAAAACGTGAGAAACTAAAGCTTTTAGGGTGCCACGAGTCGAGATTTTAATTCACAAGTAATTTCTAGTCGAGTCCACCATATTTCAACTTCTATAAATTGGTACAAGAAGAAGCATCAGTCCATTTTGAAGAGTAAGAAGTCCAACAAAACAGTCTTTATACTTACTCGGTCGTGTATATGAGTGGTTTGGGAGTGAGGAGGGGAGCATGGACTCCGGAGGAGGATAAGCTTCTAAAAGAGTGTATTGAGAAGTATGGAGTTGGAAAATGGAATGAAGTTGTAACTCGATCAGGCAAGCTTAGTGCTGTTCCGCCTCTCACGTAACATAGCTGAATATAGACAAGAATATGGATTTGAGGTATTTGTGTTCCTTCTTTGTTGCTAATTGCGGCATCTAATTAAGCAGGTTTGAACCGGTGCAGAAAGAGTTGCCGGTTGAGATGGTTGGATTATCTACAGCCCAATATCAAGCGGGGAGGATTTGGAGAAGATGAAGTCGATCTCATTTGCAAACTCCACAAGCTGTTAGGAAATAGGTAATCCCTAATATAGACGTGTGTGTTTTTTTCTTGGATAATAGAAACTCTCTCTCTATCTTTACACGGATCATCTCATTTAACTCCCTGGAAGGCTTTGTTTGGTTTTGGACAAATGAGAGAGGAATGCACATGCGACCGAAAATTTAAAAAAATTATGTGTATGTGATTTAAGAAAAATTAAAGAGATATAAAATTAAAAAAAGAGGTCAATTAATTAAAGAGTGTTTGAATATATATTTTTATAATTTTCTATCTCTAATTAATAAGAGAAAAAAAGAACAAATATATGAAAATTTTATTTTTGTTTTCTCTACATTTTCTCCAAACCAACAAATCCTAAATGACATAAGATAATATAAGAGTTCACTTATTTAACTTTCTGCATGGTTGTTGTTTCACATTACACAACTTCAATTGAGTGGTTTTATCATATTTTCTCTATTTTTCCTTTATTCTTCCCCGGATGATTTTCTATCCATCTTTGTTATGCAAATCTCAAACTACTAGGTTCAGGTCACATTCAATCGACTTTAGTTCACTACTGAATTTTTGAAGAATGAGGAGCGATTCAGATTTTTTTATGTTTTTTTTATTATTTCCTGATGTATTTCTTCACCCTCATTCATTTTCCGGCTTCAATTGATATTCAGCAGATGTCAATTTAAATTAATTTTATAAGTGTTTTGAATGAGGAAGAATAGAGGGATAATATATTGAATATGTCGAATATGTTGTTTAATTAGGCGCTGAAAGTCAAATTGACCATATATGGTTCCTTATGAGTGATGATAAAAATAATTTTTTCTGGATTTTTATTCATATTAAATATTTTGAATGAGAGTTGATTACTGATTGTTTGAAACTGAATATCCAGTTCATAAAAACTCATTTCACTATATGAATATCCAGTTTACTAAAATGAAAGTTCAGTTCATTCAAATAAATATTCAAGCCGCCATCAAATTGAAAATTTTCAAACTTGAGAAATTTAGCAATTATATTTACGAATTAATAGATTGAGGAAAATGATTTATGTGAAAATGCGTTTGAGAAGAAGTTTAGTAAGAAAATAACCTAAATTTTAAGTGAATAATATTGAATGCTTGCAAATGAATATCTAGTTCACTTTAAAGTAAACATATTGAAAGTTGAGAATTTTGTTAATTTTGTGTTTGAGACATGGTTTACGTGATAGTTTATGAAGTAGCGTATTCAGTAAAATAGGAATACTACAAACTAAAAAGGAATAATTTACGCTTTGAAATGAATATGTAATTCACTAAAAAAACTAAGTTCAAATGCACTATAATGAACATATAATTACTTCAATGAACATCAGATTAATCAAAATTAACATATTCATAACAGTAAATTTATCATTTAATTTTATATAATTTCAGAGATTTTTCCTAATAATTCATGAGATGTAATTTAAAAGGTATAATCATAAAAAATGGATAAGTTTTTAAATACAAGTATCTTAAAACTCAAAAATGAATATAGTTCAATTCAAAATGAAATAACCTAAACTCAAAATTAATCTCCTTTAGTTAAAAATAAATGTCACTTCAATATTAAAGCACTGATTGGTACACGAAACAGATTGTAAACTTGACCCACGTGTACTGTCTACCCATCTTAAGTGTCCTTTAACTGCACGTCGTTATAATCCGACAAGATAAGATGTATAAGGAAACCTAGCTAATTCAGAGAAGAGAATAATGTTTCATGTGCAGATGGTCGCTAATTGCTGGAAGGCTTCCTGGAAGAACAGCAAATGGTGTAAAAAACTACTGGAACTCACATATGAGAAAAAAACAGCATCAGAAAGTTATGTGCCACAAAGCCTCCAGTCACCACCAGACGACTACACCCAACAAGGAAGGTTGTGTGATAGTGAAACCTCAACCCTGGAGATTCTCAAAAACCAGCTTAGCCTCCTTACAGAAGAAATTATCAGTCCAGTTCCAGCATAACTTCCACTGCGACCGGGTGAAAAACGACACCAAACAGACATGCTCACCATATTCATTTGAGCTCCAGGAAGATGCTTTGTCGATAAGCTCCTGGTGGGAGGATTTACTCCAAAAGGATGATAACTTCTTTGTTGACCAAAATGCAGATGATGGTTCAGTGGGGATTTGCTGGTCAGATGTGGATGCGGGCACCACCACCGCCGAGTGTAATGAGGCAGATGGAGTAGTAAATTTGGATGATCAGGAGTTGTACTTCAACATACAACTTTGGGATTCGTAGGCTTATAGGAAAGACGCACACTGGGGTCCATATAAGGTTTCATTATAGTCCAATCAAGTTATTGAGTATGAAGGCTTCTTCATTATTGTCATCACTCATTTAAATATGTATTGAACTGCCCAGAGAATTTAACATGAAGATCCGGGATGAAATGCTGGGGCTTCTGAATTTTGCCTTCAGGTTTTGATGGGTAAGTCAGAGGTTTTAGAGCTCAGGTTGTATTGGAGAAGTGATGACCTATAATGAATACACAATAATACATAACTGAATGATCTTACACAGATGACCAATATTAAGAATTCACACATAGCATATATAAGTCGTCACACATGTAAAACACTAACGTAACATTTAATAAAATATAAAAAAATTCAAAAAAAATTAAGTATTCACACATCCATTCAAGCGACGTCAATTAAGTTAACCAAACATCAAACACACGCATATGATCAAGCTACATAATCGAAAAACTTACACTTTACAAATTCTCAATCTTTATGTGTCCCGGTCAGCGGGCCATGTGTGTGAAGATATTCCATATGAATAACATTACGAAGTAGCCACTCCACAATTTTAGGTGAGGTTTTTGTAGTACCTACAACCAAGAAACATATAACTTAAATAATTCTAAATCTATTTCCCAATCATTGCATTATTATCAATGTTAACCAAATTCACAATCGCCTAAAGATTGATCAACTCAATGTCTTGTGGTGCATCAAAATCCACATTTCCGCCCCTCTGTTTATACATTTGCATTGCTCTATAATGGTTAATCATCAAATAGTTAATTAACACCAAATGAAGAAAGTGCTTGCTTGCAGTTACCCATTATGAACATTGACGATGTCACTCAAATCTTCATACAACTTTTAGCCACCGAATTCCTCCTTAGGAGTACCATCTCAAGCGTCCAATGATATGTAAACTAGGTGTTACATACATAATGTGTTAGTGCTATTGTGCAAGGAAACAAATTATAAACAAAAGGATAGGTGCGTAAGTACTTACTTTGTGGTGGTGTTATTGTAAGGGATGAAGTAGCACAACTAACGTTCAGCTCCTGGCATCAACATTCTGTTGGCCACGTACACCTATTGTTTCTCCACTGTGAACTCATCCATATCAGTCATGAACATGGGTTATTGAACCCCACACGAGGTGGAGGTGCATTCAACAAGTGTTGATTCAGCCACCTTCGAACACACATGATTAGCAATCATATATTGAAATTGAAACGAAAGTAACTTACAATATAATAAGCTTATACCTCATGTACACTGTTGTTGTTCGAGCCATATGCGGATAAGTCCAGCAGCTCATCAATGTCATTCTTCTCGTACGTCATCATGGTATCATCACCAAGTATCTCGGTTCCGACATGAGTGTATATTATGTCCACGCCACAAATGTATCTTGCATAGCATATCTGCTCCATATTTTTTTGTCAGGAACCGGGTGAACTTAGATGATTGTAGCTGACTCATCATCGAGTCAATCTAAAGGCGTTCAATTGCCTAGTTTAAAAAACAAACATGTGTGAGTACTTATATGACATCAAGTAACTAATTCGAGTCGGTAAATGTTTCAAGTATAGAACAAACCTTTAAATCAAAGGAGACAAGATCCTTCTACCATGATACAAACGCACGCGATGGGTGTGCATCATTGATCATGACTAGCTACTTCACGAAGTCTGGAACAGAAAGAGCAGCCTCACGGTTGACCACCACATGCACAATAACTTTCACGTGCTTTTCTGGAAGGGCATTCATGTTTATCAAACATTTGGAATAGACATTGTCGATTCCTACGCATCTTGGTACTCTCTGCTCTGGCATCTCTCTAGATCATTAACAAAAAATCCTCTGTTCAAATAAACTCATCAACATATAAAATGCATTTCATAAGTTACCATTGAATGAAGCAACATGTGATGAGGTTCATACCATCTGGATCTCATCGAATGGATAACTGAGACATTCACTCCTCTCCGTGCTTGGTCTTGAGGCCTCATGTGAGCTTGATCCAAGAGTGACACATTCTCCTCCAGCGTCATAGTACATCCATTGAGGAAAAATGCCCTAATGTTGCTGTATGAAATTGTAGTCTTAGGCCAAAAAACTATGAAAATCAGATACAACTACAAACATGTGACAGTTTTGGTTTTGAAGCGTTTGCGGGTGTTATAAAGGAAAAGGTGGTAGTTTTAAATCTGTTGCAACCTTTAATTCTTATGTTGAACATGCAATGATGTTTGAGCGTCGCAATGTACGTAAATAAGTGATAGATTTTACGACCGCTTATTTTTTTTACAAAGCTACAATTTTAAATTTGTATGGCTAATGGTGAAATATTGTATATATAAAATTTTATAGTATTCATTGCCAATCTCTCATACGACCACGGGTCAGCACAGTCTATGATAAAAGACCTAGCCTCTTCAGGTGGAGTTCCTTCCTCCACGTGCTACTCCTTAAGCAGCTTGCTGGCCTTGAATATCTAGCTTGTCTTCTGATGTGAGGATAAATGTTCTTCTTAGCGTGTTCAGTTTGTTTCTATCTGTAAGCAAACCGATCCTCTTCCAGCCGGGGCTTCTTGTACTCTGTCTAGTCATGTGTAAAAAGGCCATATTTTCTGCTACAAATGTAAATCATTTAGTCATATTGATAATTTGATGCACTTGTTAAATCGGTGCACACAAGAGGCCGTATAAAACCGTACTATTTTACGATTCGTCGCCTTCAACATCAACAATGTACTTTTTGTACAATATGATGTGAAAAGTCCCTCTTTAATATTCCAGTAATGTGCATTTTCTGCTCTGTTTACATCATTACCAGTGAATGGTTTCTATACAAAATGAAATTAGAGAATTAATATCAAACTTTAAAATATTAAGAAATATAGAAATAATTACCTACATCATATCCCAAATATATATTTTATAATGTTCGAGGACTTCTCTTCATTCCTTCATCTCGGTAATGGACATAAACTTTTATGCATTTAGTCCTAGTTTGCTTTAGAACGTAAGACCATTGGGTAGTAGTGGCTACCCGTCCCCAAGTCACGTGACGCAGTTTCACTTTTGCGTGAGTCTTGATAAACTCGCTAATTCTTGTTGTACCACATGCCTTCTTTCCTTGATCACCCCCCTCCTCACTACCACCATTTTTGGCATGTTCTTTTTTATTCGACATTTTTAATAATACAATAAGAAGGGAAATCAGGTCAAAATGGAACCTAAAAAATAGTTTGTAAAAAAAATGTAACCACCAACAACAAAATGCAAGCACCAACACCATAATCGCTTAACACAATCTGTGAAATGAAGCTTAACACCAAGCACCAACATTACTCAAGTGAATGCACTTAACAGAACATAGCCAACCTAGGTCATGGAATAAAATGGAGCCACTTAATATTGAAATAAAATACCAAAATGCAACAACATCATTTTTAAATGCAGCACCACCACTCTATCAAAAAAGACAGCACCAACACCAACACTAACCTAGGCCATTGAAATGGAATATAAGTTAACAAAATAGAGTTAACATTTAACACCACAACCACTTAATACAGCACCATCACAACTACTTAGTTGAGCAGAAACGCCACATTAAAATAGAACAACTGCAACAACACAATTAGTAAGCACTAACACCAACACTTAACACAAATACTTAATAAAATACAAGTTACAAAACTAAAGAACCTGTGAAAGAAAAGCTACAATGCACGACATAAAAAATATGCAAAATGAAACCTAGGTCATGCCTATAACAGGGGTAAACTGAAATAGCTTCCTTGAAGATGAAAATCTTAACCTTCACCGTGCCTAACTTACCGATGATCGGATAGTATTGCGCTTACTAGCTAGTGGCGTGAAGAGGAATAACACTGAAGCTTGTAGTTGTTAGTCTGATACTTGGTGAAATTTAGGGGAGATGAAAATTTATTTTGACATAGTTAACAGATAAAAACTGCAATAAAAAGATTTAAAACAGTGCTTACTGACCAAAAGCATCGTCTAGAGTAATAAAACCATTAAGCGATGAATTTTTGATCATACTATAGGTGACGACTATTAGTTCAGAATGCCATCTAAGAAAAAACAACCATGTTTCCTATATGATAATTATGTACACTTTAATTGGTGATTCTTACAAATAAGCGCCATCCAAAATCTTGTAATCTTTTATTTACTTTAAACATCACTTATTATTAAAAACATCGTCTACAGTATTATAATATTTTATTCATAAGTGTAATGGTATCACATGTTATTAATTAAATACGTATGTGGATCTACTTCGACAGCAGTAACATTTCTACTCTACTTACATTGAACTCGAACTTGAATCCAATAACACCGGGTTTGAGTTTTAAAACTTTTAATATGATACTTCTGTGAAGTCATTTTCAATGCATACTTAGGTAATACTGGAAATTTATACGAGACAAATTTTGAGTAGCTCCAATAAAATTATGTGTTCACATTATGTGTCTTGACATGGTACATTTTATGTGACCCATAACAGTCATCATGGTCTGTCCACTGAAATACAAGCTCATTACATATTCCTTTATGTCTAGGACCCTCTGGACAAAAGGCGTGATGTTTTCAATGCTCTCGACAATATCGTAATCTTCCTCGTTCAGCATGTGCTGCTGCTACCCCAAACTATGATGGAGCAGTTTGGGCTAATAGGATGAGATATGTAAAACACCTGCTTCGCCTATGCTTCCAATATAAAGGGATCAAATTCACATGGGCACCGTGCCTTATATTCACCAACTTGAATCTGAACTTGTCATCAGGAATGTTTCTATTATCATCCAACCAACACTTAAATAGAGAAATGCACATATGGCCTCAATCAAGCTCCCAAATCTCTTACGTGCGTGTTTGGTAGGCGGGATATCCTTCCGCATAGCATTACTAATACTCCATAACATGTTTGGTTGGACATTTAGTCAAATATATTAATAATGCTTGGATTAGATTTTACTCTACAAAAACCGTATTAACAATCCCACCTTTTTAGGTGGGTTTATTTATCCCGGTCAACAGAAGGAAAGAAATATAATTGAAATGACAATTACACCCCCAAACCCTAACCTGCTACAAATTCATTTCACGAGAAGGGCACATAGCGGCGCAGAAAGAAAATCGATGAGCGACGACTAGTTGAGAGGAGTTGATAGGCAGAGACTAGGTAAGACGAGTCGACGAGAGGTGCTGACTCGCGACAAACGCAGAAGGATCGGAGAAAAGATTCGTCGGTAAAGGTTTGGTTCTTTTCTACAACAATCCATTTAGTCTCAAACTCTCTTCACTTTTTTCAGATTTGGTGGGTTTCCTTTTTATTTTTGTTTCAAATATGCTTTGGGATGGATGTTACGAAGGATGTATTTAACGATTCAACTAGGTTATATATGAATCGTGTCTGTCTTCTCTGCCCTCTTATGTCAGCTTTCCTGTGTATTTGTGTGAATTTCTAGTAATTCTTAAGGTGCTATTGAGAGTCAGAACGATAAAGTTTGTGCGCGTTCTCTGTTACTATGTTGTTTGCTGCTAGAACTTTGTTTACTGGTTTTTACTATGTTTCATTGTTTGAAGCTTAACCTCAAATTGAAATTTGAAGAAGTCAATTTCCTCAATTCTGAAGCGAACTTGGTTTTTATTCTGTTAATTGGTTTTTACAAAGTTGCTATTACTATGTTGTTTGATGTTGCTGGTACTTTGTTAATTAGTTTTTAATAATTGTATGTTATTATGTTGTTTGGTGCTAATACTCTGCTAATTGATTTTTACTAAGTTGCATGGTTTTTACTGCTTGTTAAGTTCTCTGAATATTTACCGGCCAATCTAAATTCTGAAGTGAACTTTTGTGAGTTGAGTCATATAACTATAATTTAGAGAGTCCAATCTTGTATTCCTTCTCAACTATCTTTTGTTTTTCTTACTCATTATTTTTTATATAGAAATGAGGAACTCCGAGAGAAAAATGTGCGCGTACATGGCAGTGAATAAAATCTTAAGAGAGGCAACCTTTTTCTTCAAATTTATTTATTTGTTGTGTGAAAATGGGTAGTCATTACGCAAGATATTATAACTAGGCAAAATATAGTATGGCAGAAAGGATGGTTTCTCAAAGAAAGTACCTACATAGTTTAACCGGTTACAGTGACAGAGTGTGTCTTGAACAACTACGAATGAACAGAAGTATGTTCCTCAGTTTATGCAATCTGTTAAGAGAAAGGTCCAGACTTACAAATTCTAAGTATGTTTCATTGGAGGAGAAAGTAGCATCGTTTCTTTACATACTAGGACATCATACAAAGAACCGGGTTCTACAGTTTAATTTCAAAAGATCAGGTCATACAGTGAGCATGTATTTTCATGAAGTTCTTAATGGTGTCCTAAGATTGCAATCTTATCTATTGGTAAAACCGGAACCAATCCAGCCTAATTGTAGAGATGAGAGGTGGAAGATGTTTCAGGTACTATTTTATTTTTAAAAAATATAATTGGTGCATTTGTACAAAAATAAAAAATAATCATTTTATGTAGGGATATCTCGGGGCATTAGACGGAACATACATAAAGGTCAATGTGCCAGAAGAAGATAAAAAAAGATACAGGTCGCGTAAGGGGGAGATTTCGATAAATGTTTTGGGAGTATGTGATCGGAATATGAACTTTGTGTTTGTTTTTCCCGGGTGGGAAGGCTCTGCTACTGATAGTAGAGTTCTACGTGATGCGGTTACTAGAAATAATGGATTGGTAGTTCCGCAAGGTAAATTTTAAACTATTGAAGAGAAAAGTATAAGTTCGGAGTTTTTGTTTGTTAAATGAAATGTTTTTGTTCTGGTGATAAATAGGATAATATTACTTATGTGACGCGGGATATACTATTGGACCTGGATATTTAGCTCCATACAGACGTCAACGTTATCACCTCGCAACTTCGGAAGACAATGCATTAGAACCTCAAAATTATGAAGAATATTTTAATATGAAACATGCGAAGGCACGCAACGTGATAGAAAGATATTTTGGGGTGTTAAAAATTAGGTGGGGGATTCTAAGAGGTCCATCATATTATAGTGTCAAGGTGCATAGTAGAATTGTGATAGCTTGTTGTCTTCTTCACAACTTCATACGTTAAGAGATGAATAACGATCCATTTGAAGCTGAATATGATAGCTATGAAGAAGGAAACATTGCAAATGAGCAGGACTTGAATGAAGAAGAGCCTGAAATAATTGGCACAGTAGAAGCAACTGACGAATAGCAAACCTGGCGAGATAATTTGGCACAAACAATGTATAATGTTTAGATAGGATAGTTTTTTATGTAGTTTTCTTACTTATGTTATTTGAACTGATTATTCATTGGACTTGATTATTAGTGATAATGAAGAATCTTTTGTTTTAAGTTATTTTTTGCATTTTTATTATTTCATTATTTGTCTTGTGTTATTAAAAATTACTACATAGAAAAGATAGAGTTTAATGCTAAGTGATTTATTTTTTTGGCTATAGAAATGACATCACAGGAAACAAAAAAATCAAAAAGGACATGGACACCTTTAGAAGAGGATGCACTTGTTGAGTGTTTGAAGGAATTAGAAGGAACTATTGATAAACAAGATGGCGTCTTCAAAGCCGGCTACCTCAAGGAGTTGGAGGATAAAATGAAATTGAAAATTCCGGGTTGTGGAATTTTGAAGAATCCACATATTGATTCGAACCTTAGATTGTGGAAGAAACACTACAAAGCAATTTATACATTGTTAAGCTATTCGGGTGTGGGATGGAATGACACAACAAAAATGGTGACTATTGATGCTGAAAGGACTTGGGATGACATGATCAAGGTACTTTATCAAATAACCTTTTGACATGCATTTATTTCTTTTTCTAATATTGGTATTCTTGTATTTGTAGAAAGTTCCTGGTGCATCTGATGTGAAGCAAAAATCATTTCGATTATATGATGACTGGGTGGAGATATTTAGTAAAGATCGCGCTACTGGGGAACTAGCCGAAACACCAATTGATGTTGAAGAAGAAATAGAACGAATGAAGAATTTAAGTGATAATAAGTGTGACAATAATTATGACAAAGATTCTGTGAACATTGATGCGATCAACAAAGGAACGGAAAGAAAAAACAATGACAAAAAGAGGAAGAGGAGAAGTGGAGGAGAATGGGAGTCTAATATGGAACAGGTCATTCAGCAAGCTGTGGAACAATTTTCTCAAGAGACAAATAAAAGTGTCGAACTGATGGCAACTAGACTAGGAGCAGATTATGATGCTTCAAAAAAAAAGAGAGGAAGTGAACTTCAAAATTCAAGAATTGGGGTTGGAAAAGATGGAGGAATTGCGTGCAAGCACATTAATTTGCAAAAGATCAGGCATATTGTGATCTTTTTGGAAGTCTTTCTAAAGAAGATAGAGCTGTATGGGTGAGAATGCTACTGATGGGGCAGCTTTGATGATACTGTGTTCCAATCATCAGTTAATTATTTCCTAGTTCAGTTTGGACTGTTTCAGTTTTCTTCAATACTGAAAGCCATTGCTTTATTTTGCTACTTATTCTGGTATGCACCCAGATTGTACTACTATGCAGAACATTCTGATTTACAAATAGCTGAACTAATGACGTGCCAGACAATGGAAAACACTAATTTACAAAACTGTTACTGAACATTCTATAATAACTCATTTGAGTGCTAGAACCATCAAACTGACTTCACGACAACAATGAATTGACATTCATCATCAAATTTGCAGCCTTCAGCATCGTTTAATTTACTGGTGACTGGTGAGCTTGATAGCGTGGAGAGGATGCTACTGCTACTTGAGCTAACAGTCATGGCTGGATACAAAATATCTGCAAAGCACTGACAAGGTTGTTATTATATATTCCACACAGAGAGTATTTGAGCATTGAAATTTTTACAGTTAAAAGAAAAACAATAACTTGCTTTTTCAATGTGTAACACTATCAGTGTTAATACCAGTTTAAAATTAATCTATTAATAGACTCAATGTTCTCTCCTATTGTGCAGAACCGATAATCGCCCCCTGTCTAATAATACAATCACATAGAGGCTAGTGAGAATTTAGTATAGACCAGCAGTATATAAGCTTCTACTGCCTGAGCATTATTTAGTATCAGAATTTTCTCTGATGTCTGCAATTGTTTGTCATTGGCACTCACTACAAACAGAACTACAGTGTTGCCTTTGGCTAGATTGTGAGGGCCTGTCAGTGCAAATGGAGTTTCCAGAACATACCTGTAATACTGCAACATATTCGTCAATCAAATATGTTGGCTACACGTGTCTGCTTCCAGGTGGGAGGGATGATAAACTTGTAAGGCTGGACATTCCCTGCAACCAAGTGAATGTCAAATATTGTCATTAGCAGAAACAAGTGCCCAAGGTCAGATTCATCAGGCAGATTCGCATAAATAGCATGCTACAAATACCTGCATTTCAAGACCTCTTTCCTGGATTCATCAGATACCCACAACCATACAATCATATTAGTTTCTTTGGGTAGGAAGCGAAATACTAACATTTTATCCCTCTGGGGTCACCTGCAAATGTACCATTATCACTTGAATGCATCACACGGCAGACAGTTGAACTCACATCAAGCTGCTAACATACTGTGTGTGCTAAACAATCACTATGCAGTTTTCTTAAGCTAAATTTTGGAAATTCAAATCAAAATATACTTGTCCAAAATAATAATAAGAATAATTGATAACTCATTTATTGAGAAAAAAAGGGTACCTGCTTGAAGAGCTGGAGTATCTTTAGGGGAAGCGGTGAACTGAACAAAAGATGGATCAGAGGGCAACGGCGGGAGGAACAACCCAACATCGACTTGTCTTCCGGACGCAGCTCCCACTTCTTTGAATACCACATAAGAAGAAGCAGACGACACCAGACCGACAAATCCCCTTCTCGTCATCAACCCGTTTTTAACTGTATCATCCTTTTCGCTGCTCAATTTCAGAAAATTGATCGTCAGTCCGCTGGGGGATTCATTTGTTTTGGATAAATCCCGCGCCTTATCCACTTCTCGCAGTCACACGCCCGCATGTGGCCGCCGATAACTCGAAAGCTCGCCTAATCCTCTTTTCTCAGGAGGTCGGTCGATTTCTGTCCATGAAATTCTTTAGAATAGTTAAGGGTATTAAAGTAAAATAAAATTATATACGACCCATCAACCAAACACAATGTAAACGTATATACAATACCTATATATATAATATCAGCATAAATTATACATGTATTAATAATACCAATCTTTTAATACGGCTACCAAACGCGCACTAAATGATTCTCCTATAATCTTGCTTGTTGTGTGAAGATAATCTATATATATAACAGAATAGGATTTCTGTTGTGACGATCCCGAACCGGTCGGTTCGGTCCGGTCCGGTTCGGTTTGGTTACATAATAGGATTTCTGTCGCGACGCTCCCGAACCGGTCGGTCCGGTTCGATTTGGTTCGGTTTCAAATTTTAAAAAATCATTCGGTTTACAGTTTCAAATTTTAAAAAAATCATTCGGTTTACAGTTTCATATTTTAAAAAAAAGATGACTAATAATTTAGTTCAATTTTTAATTTTTCCCGAACCGAACCGTCGGGACGACGGGTGCCTTTAATCGTTCGGTTTACAGTTTCATATTTTAAAAAGAGATGACTAATAATTTGGTTCGATTTTTATTTTTTTTGAACCGAACCGTCGGAACGACGGGTGCCTTTACTCGTGTTACATAACTGTTTTGAATTATGCTCTTTTCATCTTCTTCTTTGGTGTAAAAGCTGTAGGCGCCATTCATATCATACCCACTGTAAGTCAGCATTGAGCGCACAGGCCCTCTCGCCAGCCATCTTATCCATATATTAACAACTCACTCCTCAACATTAAGTTCACCTTGAATCTTTTCTCTTAAACAAGAGTGGCAAAAACTTGGGAGTGCTCCATCTCAACTCAATGTGCATTATTTCCTCTTGGGTGCGCGAAGTATCTGCATATGGGTCTCAACATGAGGAGAGACATCAGCTCAAGATTGTGAAGAACATGCAATTGGCTAAGTCAACTTCAACTTATGGTGGCTCTGTAACCTGCAAACCAATGTTGCAAGCGCTGAA
>NQLW01000072.1:792162-806562 GCA_002312845.1 Kalanchoe fedtschenkoi
TTTTCTTTATAAGCACCCCTCAAATAGCAATGGGCAGAAATAAATGAATGAGAACGTGGCAATCGAGTGACTTCATGTCTGAAATTTTCATGTCCTTCATTGATACTAAATTATGGAAGTTGGACGAATAGTCATATGAAACCTTGATATCAAATAAACATTTACATAAATCTTCCCTTTCCTTGCTGGACAGAAAGTAATAAGTGGGAGGCAAATACGTGTGAGTACCACAGATTTATGGTTTAAAGCCCTTTTCAAATGCCCATCTCCACCAATTCTAGTCAAATGGTCAGTCCAACTATTGTCTTTTTTTTATGTTTAGTAGATTGCCCACCAAACTCTCAAATATTAGTGAGGTGAGAGAGAGCTGTGAGTGAGTGTTATAAGTTGAGTGAAGATGGCGTTTGAGAGTGAGGAGAGTAATAGGTGTGTGATGTGAGTGTAGAAGAGAAAAATGAGTGTTTGATGGGTTTGTGAGTGAGTGAGAGATGGGTGTGGGAGGGAATTGAGATGTAAGAGATGTACTTGACATGAGGTGAGGGTGAGTGGAGAGAGGGATGTTATATATGTGTATAATTGATGGTTAGGTTTATATAGAGTGAAAATATGAATAATAGTTTATTGTTTAATTAAGAGAAGTCGGAGGCTGTATTCAATGGCTGAAAATTTTTATATGATAGATTAAGTCGAGTGATTCACAAAATAGCTCGAACAACCAAAGCACAAGTCCCTCGAGAAAGGCTGAGTAGGAGGCTCTTAAGACCTCAGGGCCCCAAAGACATATGTGATAGAACTAGAGGTCAAAAGGACCTCGAAGACCCCCGATGTAGGACCTCGCCGAGCAGCCTCAAAGGCCCCCGAGGGAGAACCCCAAGAGACCCTGAATGGCCCCAATCACTACTGAAGGCTCCCGAGGCAAGAGGCCCGAGCAGGAGCTCTGAGGGCCCTGAGCGTCCGAGCCTCACCTCCCCGAGTGCCAATGCATGTGTGTTGTGCCTGCACCTCTATGTCCGCCTGCCCTCTATCGCTTTTGTCACTCCGCTCATACCCCATCTTAATTAACCTTACTAATAGTCCTAAAATAATAATATTCATTATAGCTAACCTTAACCCTATTTAATGATTCCAACAATTAACCTTAAATTAATTGTTAAGGTAAATTAATCTTAATTTATTTAATTCACTAAACAATAATAAATGTTAACTTAATGAAAATAATAATTTATAATTTTCTTAAAACCCAAATAATAATCCTAAATAAGTTAATTGTTACAGTTAACTAACCTAAACCCTCCACCCGAATAGAATTGAAAACACTAAATTTTAAGATTATATATATTTATGGGTCAAATCCAATGCGAACCCTCATGTATTTTACGCGCTGCGAACCCCCTAATCTCAGTTTATTTTTGCCCAGATTCATCCAGATGCCGTCAAGTGTTCACTCTCAGTACGCTACACGTGTCCAGAAGGACAAAAATGTCCAAGAATTGGTGTACCTTCGCACCTGCATGGACACGTGTCACACATACAGGCGTGACACCTCAGCGTTGTGTCTCTCTCTCTTTCTCTCTCTTCTATTTATCTTTATTTCAATTTCACTCAACTCAATTTATCTAATTACACGAAAACTTTTGAAAACAAATTTTCATAATTAAATGTAAAATATTATAAGCTTCAATTCAAGATCCGTATTGAATAGGTTTTCAGTACATTTTTGAAAAAGTACATTGATTGAAAATATATAGTTCATCGACTGAACTATTGCACATTCGATGTACTTTGATATTCAAATGAACTATGAAAGTAGATAATCATGTACTTTACGGCTTTTAATTTATGTACTTTAAAGATTGTACTTTTATAAAAATGATTTTGATTTTTAATTTGTGAAAATAAATCAATTTAAAAAGATAAATCATTTTTTAAAATTAAAAATAGAAGTAATGGGTTTAGTGCGGGAGAGAAATGACGTGTGTGATAGAGTGGCGCGTTCTAATTGGCTGAAAGAAGGAGATAGTGGGGCACGTGGCGTGTTCTGATTGACTGAAATGTGTGTGAGTGAGATAAAAATGAGATAGTGGGACACGTGTAATTCGTTGGTGGTCGAAAATCAGTATAGTGGGGCAAGTGGTGCAATATCATTGACCGCAATCAAAAAACCAAAATAGCCCTCCCCCTAAAAAAATATACTCAGATCATTTTCATCCGTTCGATCTGAAGATTGACTGAGATTAAGGGGGGTTCTTTGCGCGTAACAAACATCGGGGGTTCTCATTTGAACCCTCTCTCTCTCTCTATATATATATATATATATATATATATATACATATATATATATATATGAGGGATCCGTTGAGAACCTCCTTAAATTGAGAACCATGTGGACAATTCTGGCATAATCATTTATTAAATGAAACAACAATGTATTGATTATATGATTTCTTTTTTGGACTTTAATTATGCTTCATTAATTATATGATATTCGTTTAAAATTTGCATACCATTTCAGATTTGTTTTTTTCCTTCTAATTTATCTTTTCTTAATTTTTTATTCTAATTTTCTGGATTTTGGGGTTTCAGATAGTGAATGTTCACCATCAAAAAAGAACCATTTGAGATGTTCACGACATCATTTGCAGTACTTACAGTGAACATTTGCAGTTTACAAGATGTTCACTATAAAAAAAATTTATCCAAATTCATTAAAAAAATCAATAATTTCCAAAATTTATGAACATATTCACCAATCAAAATATGTACAACAAATGGCGAACACAATATAAATTGCAAAATAAATAAAAATAAAAATCATTGGTGAACATCATTTACCAAACCTGTCCAACACAAAATTAATCGCCTCAGAACAAATAATTCAGAACTGAGTCAAACATTCTAGAACAGACGCCACCTATTGAAGCTAGAATGAACTCAATATGGCTGTGTCGAACTGCTGATTGCTTCCCCAAGATCTGAAAATTAGAGCAGTTTAAACGGCGGAGGCCGCACGCACTGAATCGAATTTGATCATCACGCTGGATCTGTAGATCAGACCGAGAATGACTGCAGATGCTCTTTTAGATCTGATATAGTTGATCCAGATCGATAATCAATTTCGGTAGATCGCTCGATCAGTAGATCTGAGCCGTCCTAGATCTGGCGCCTCCCAAGTTCTGACGCGCTTTAGTGCAGCTTCATAGATCAACACCTCCCACAGATTTGAACCCATATAATATGCAGACGATGAACCCAGATCCGGCACTGGGGGAGGATACTTACCGAATTCGATACATGCATATGACGATGTGAATCAGCAAAAGGGAAGTCGCGGAGACAGCAATCAGTATCCAGCAAGACGCTCTAGATTATTCTGTAGAGGCAGAGAGAGAAGGATGCAGTCGAAATGGAGGCAAAGCGGTACAAGAGAATGGCTGATTTCCCGGAGGTAGGCGCAGATGCCTTAGGGTCTGTCAAAAGGAGAAGATGGGCATGGTGAGAACTAACGTGATATTGACATTTTCAGATCTAGAAATAGGAGAGTGAGGAAGAAGGAGAATAAATTAAGTATTTAATAGGAGATAATTACTTGTTACCAATTATGAAAGGCTTTATGAATATATATGTTACTAATATAATTATTAAGGATAATAAAAAAAGTTAAAATAAGGAAATAACATAATCAAAACATAGTCGTTTTACTTATAAAATGATTGGTCTAGAATTGTCCACAAGGTTCTCAACGTAAGGAGGTTCTCAACTGATCCACTATATATATATATATATATATATATAGGGGGCGGATCAGGTGAAAACCCTCCCGAATATGTAAACTGTGGACAAATTAGATTCATTGATCACATTTCATCCGATGGACACAAATTTTTACAGATTTATTATTTAATATTTTGAAAATACGATTAATTCTGTATTAATAATTTATTAGATTTGTTGCATGATTCTCTCCTTTAAATGAGGAATGCAACGTTTCATTTTTTTCTCTCACCTTTAAAATATTTTTACTCTTTCGTCTCTCTTTAACAGTTGCTTTTTATTTTGGCATAAATCAGATTTTTTTTCTCTCTTTCACGGATGTTTTCTATTTTATCATATATCATATTTTTACTGGTGCACATTTCACAGATGTGCACCTATTTAAAATTCAGAAACACATATGTGCACCACGAATACATGTGCACTCATTTAAAACCCAGAAACACGTATGCGCACCAAGAACACAGATGTGCACCCATTTATAACCTAGAAAAACAGATGTGCACCAGTAACACAGATGTGCACCTATTTAAAATCCAGAAATACAGATGTGCACCAGAAACACATATGTGCACCCATTTAAAATTCAGAAACTCAGATGTGCACCACCGATGACTAGGATCCTGCCTTGACCTCTCTGTCCCTCGCGGATACTCTGCATCCGGAACACACTCTCAAAATCGCTTTAGATTCTAAGATGGTTCAGTGTCGCAACTGCTGTAGGATGGCATCGACGTACCACAGACCTGGAGAATTCCTTCTACAAAAATTGTGGGCAAAGAAGGTGTTCCTCCCACCGCCGTCAGGGAGGTCTTCCTCATCCAAAAGCTCTTCCAGTGGACGCCCATCGCAAGGGGCCAAACCCTAGACGCTGCCGCCCGATCAAAACTCGATCATCCAGATCTGCGAACGCACTAACAGACGTCAAAAAATCACAATCCGTCTTCTCTGATTCAGTGGATCGACTTTCGGTCAAGGCAGATTAGGCAACGATGATAGAGAGCACATTTATTTGAAATTATATTGTTGGCAGAGAGGATCATGGTCAATAAATAAGATAATGTTGGATGCTAAAATTAAGGAGATGCTATAATAAAAGATTAAATAATAAAAATACATTTAAATTTGACCGTTTGATTGATATAGATCAACGGATCTAATTTGTCCATAGTTTACATATCCAAACTGGTTTTCATTTGATCCACTCCCTATATATATATATATATATAAATAAGGGGCGGATCTGGTGAAAACCCTCTTGAATATGTAAACTGTGAACCACTATAATCCGTCAATCTGTTTTTCATCAATGCACCAAATTATTTTCATATAATTGATTTTTTTATTTACGAAAATATAGTTACATTATTATATGGTTCCTGATTTAACGCCGTCAAAAAATTATCCATATCCCCTGATTCCTGTCACTATCTCCCAATCTACTCCACCAAGCCCCACTCGCATGTCTCACCTCAACCGACTCCCACGAAGCCCCACTCCCGTATCTTTTTTCGCCGACTCTCTCCCCCATCTCCTTTTCTCGTGTTTGTCATCATCCCAGTCGCTTTTACCTCCTTCTTTTGTCCGTCTGTGCACCGTCGCTGTCAGAACTGGTGCACATTAAACACAATAAAAATGGTGCACATCAGAACTGGTGCACATCAACCACAATAAAAATGGTGCACATCAGAACTAGTGCACATCAGAACAATATAAATGGTCGCATCTCACCCCAACCGACTCCCTCGTATCTCTTTTTGCCGACTCTCTCCCCCATCTCCTTTCTCCGGCGTCTGTCATCATCTCAGTCGCTTTCACCTCTTTCTTCCGTCTGTCTGTGCACCGTCGTCGTCAGAACTGGTGCACATCAAACACAATAAAAATGATGCACATCAGAACAATAAAAATGGTGCGCAGAGGACATGTCGATAGAGGTGGGAGGAGCATCGCCTACGCGTGTGATGTCGTGCGAGTGGAGAAAACGAAATAAATAGGAAAAGTAACGATCGGTTAATGAGAGAGAATCAATAAAGAGATAATGACGCTACTAATTAAAAGATTAAGTTATCTATTAGATATTGTCATTAAAAAAATGAGATAATATCAAAAATTGGAAATTAAATCAGAATTGTCAGATCTAAAAAGATCAACGGATTTTAATGGTTCACAGTTTACATATTCGGAGGGGTTTTCATTTGATCCACTTCCTATATATTTTAATGATATATATATTTTAAGGGATTTTGATATATTTTGATATATATATATATATATATATATATATATATATATATATATATATTCAATTAATTTTTCAAACAGTAGCGGCTTGTATTGGATGGTATAATTATATGAAAATATGTACATACATTTTAAGTAACCATAAACTCTTAATCTCACGAAAATGGGTGGTAAATTATTTGAAAATTAGTGTATATAAATTAATTACCCATAACTCCTAAATCTCTAAATCGTAGACCCTAAACACTACACCCAAAACCCCTAATCTCTCTACACCTAATAATAACCCTAATCCTTGACACTAAATCCAAATCCGCAATCCTAAATTTAAACCCTAAAACTATAATATTTACACCCAAAAATTTTAATTAAATTAATTCAGATTCATTCAATCTTTCTATTTTTAAATTTAAAAAATCATAAACTCGAAACCTAACAAAAAATAAAATTAAGTGAAATTATTTTAATTAACCATGAATTCTAAACCCCTTAACCTTAAACACCACACCTGAAATTTCTAATCTCTAAACCCTCCCCCTAAACCTCTCTAATCAAATTAAATTATACTTTCATAATTGCCCTAATAAATCTAATTATATTAACATGCACCCTTTTATTAAATAAAATAAAATAAAAATATCCATGAAATCTCCACGCCTTCCCTCGAAATTAAAAAAAATGCACTGAAATGCTCCACTCTCCCTCAAAATTCAATCCCTCGAAGGCCCCCTCCATCCCCAAAAAAAAAAAAATATTTCCTCTGAAGTTCCCCGACATATCGCCCTAACAAAATAATTGTCCACCGATATTTTCCCATAATGTATCCTATATGTATACGCATCTTTTTGACTCAGGGTTGGTCCGTGAAAGATTATTGAAATGCACATGAAACAGTCTAAAAAACAGTTTCAGGTGCTCCCTCCCCTGAAATGACACTCCCAAAAAAGTGTAAGATTTTGGTAGTGCATAAGTGTACACAGAGAACTTCTCAGCAGTGAAGGTCATTGGAAAGAAAAGTGGTTGCTATCAAATAGCCCCTTTTGCATACCTATCTAGCCAGAATTGATTCTATTTATCCTGTGAATTCTTCTATTAGACATACATTGCACATTTAGCCTCGTTGAGAACAAAATCTATCACATAAAAAGAATTTTGTGTATGCCAGTTGCAAAAACTTTGCAAGTTCCAAAAAAAAAGAAACAACTAACTTAGTCAGAACCTAGAATAATATACAGTAATACATTCACATATTTAACTTCTCTACTCTACTGGTAACCATAATACACAGGACTAAGAGAAAATATTGATGCAACTGCGTGTATATGTACGTGATCTGTGTGCAACCATATCCATGCATTATGATTGATAAAAATGACTTGTCTACAATAAGAGAGTATATCCACACAAACCATATAACGTTGCCAATTCATTACTAATCTTGACAGTAGCATGGATTCAAGAAGAAAATAGGAGGCAACCAGGTTATGGGCATGAAGGTTTTGCAAAATGAGCAAGCTTTCCAAACAGTATATAAAATCAACTCAAAAGTAAAATCAGCAACAAGTCTACCTTGCTCTCATATTCTAAGAAGTCAAACAAGATAAAGAAACCCCTGGTTCAGAAACATGCTCGCCGCGTCTGTGATATATGTGGCTTTTAGAGCTTCACCCCAAACCATGAAGTGCCTTAGAATAACACTTTTGCACTACTTTATTCTAGCGCCCCAACACTTCAATAATGAGGCAAAAAAATAAAATATAAATTCAATGGAATCATCAACATATTAAAACAAGAAACTCCATAATCACATTAGTTCATGCTTATTTCATCTCAGTCCACAACTTGCTAATAAGTAATAACTCAGAAAAATCAAATCAAAACACACAAAATTAAATTAGACAACTCACCAGGACAAATGTTTTTGAATTATTATCGTATATCAGGAATACAAATTCGTACATGACGCGGAGGTGGTCCGAATGAGAAGCATAGGATGAGAAATGGTCGGGGGCGGAGGGATGGAAGGTGTTGCATCTAGGATTTGTCATGGTAGATAGGGCATCTTGACTAATGTTTACTGTAATTTTTATTAAACAAGCACTTTATTTGCTGTTCAAATTTAACTTCATTGCCTAATACTTGTCGTATTTGATCGTGAAGATACATGAGAACTCCATTGTTCATAACTGTGAAGATACATTAGGAAAAGTTCACACATATGTATCGCAAGAATCTATAATATGTTCATTATTGATAACGGCGAACTTCATGTTTAACAAAGTTCGCAATTAACAACCGTGAAGATATGTCGATCTTTGTGCTTGTCAACTATGAAGAGATCGAGTAGATTGGAATATAATGAATCAGACATGCAAATTGATAAACAACAAGAAAAAAAAAACTAAATTTCAAAAAATCATAAAAGAGAGGGATTGCAGCGGCTGAGACCGACGGTGAGGTGAAAAACTTGATATGGGAAATTGAGTTAGAATCCAAGAAATTTTAAGGAAAATAGGTATGAGCAAAGTTTATCACCAATATTCAATCTGCCGCAACACCAAAAAAAAACCCAATTTATATATAAGGTTGGAAAGCACAAATAGTGTGGTGGGTAATAATGGACAAATGTGTAAAAAATTAAAATTAGTTTAATTGATATTTTACTCAAAAGTAGTGTAATGGTCTCTTAAACTATTATATTAATTATTATATTTTTTTATAATACATTAGTTTTACATTATTCAAATATATTGTAATGTAATTGAAGTTTGAGGATGAGATAATAGTTTGATGTATACGAATAAATGGATGTTAAAGGGTAGCGCAAAAGTTTATGGTTCATATGATTAATGGGTATAATAATTTTTGATGGTAGAGAATTTTCGATGGTTAATGTAAATATATGAGTTCATGGGTTGGGATTAAGAAATTAAGAGGATATGAAGATTTTAAGTGTAAAAGGTTTATATATGTAGATTAGACTTACCAGTGTGAATATATTTAAATGTTATACGGCTTAAGGTTTGAATTCATACTTTATAAATTTATTGAAAATAAATAAAATCAGATAGACAAAAGTGTTTTATATAGTATAGAAATTTTAGGGATTAGGGTACGTTTAAGATTTAGTAATTTATTGAATATAAAAAAAACAAACAAAAAAGTGTCAATAATTTTGTTTCTAAGAGTGCAAAAGGGCTTCTAAGCATTTTTTAGAAAGAGATTGAACTTTTGATCTCTATCGTGAAAATTTAAAACTCTTACCATTAGACCACCACCATCACATTTTTATCAAGATTAAATTGGAACCATTAATACAGATCTATTACATCTTATATAAATGTACATAACACTCACTTAATAAAGAATAAATATAATAACTAAAAATGCAGCATTCTTAATATGCTCATTTTGTTAATGTTAAAATATCTTTTTAAGGTATTATAATGGCATAAAATGATTTAGGATTTGGATGAAAAATTTAAAAACTTCTTGAGAAAAGCTTTGAACTCCTACCCTCTAACTTAATAACTTAAGATTCTTAACACTACATCACCATCACTATATTGATATAAATCAAAATATTTAATATATATCTAGTATATCTAGTATTAATGTAACTAATGTTTCACTTAATAAAATACATACGCAAAAAATAATTATTGCTTCAAGCTTTGTTATATTATTAATGATAAATAATAAATTTATTTAATGACTTACGGTTTTTGCGCAGAAATGATGAAAAAAAAATTTACTTCATGGCAACACACAAAAACAGTTAGCTTAGGTCATTAAATGGAACAGTTTTTAACCGTTGTGATGTTCAGTGTTGTCTAATGTCACTTTGAACGTAATGTACACATGCGACATAACACAGCGATTTTTTTTGTGTGCATTAAACGATTTTTTTAAAGTGCCTCTAATGAAATGTCTTAGTAAGTCAAAGTTATACAAATCGTCTATAATTAATTATAGACGATGCTTATGGTAATACGCGTCTAATGTTTAAAGCATAGATTAGATGCTTATTTGTAAGAAACAAAGTCCAATGTGTTACACATTAGATGGTGCGTATGTGTTCCAAAGGGTTGTCTTAGTGTTATACATTCGATTATGGTTTTACTAGTACGTGATGGTCTATAATAAATTTTTAAAGCATAGAAAATGCTTTGAAATTATTTGTTACACTAAAGACGACACTTTTTATCAAAAAGAGTCGTCTCTACTATAGTATTATTTTTGAAAGTTTTATTTAGTTTTAGATTAATACACCTATGAAAATGTTCACTGAGACTAAAATTCATTTGGCACACAAAATACAATCATGTACAAAGACAGTCCCTACCAAATGATACGAATTCCAACATTTCAATCACAAGAATACATTATAATTCATTAAAATGCACGTATTTATATGAAGCTTACTACATTATAATGATTTAGTCCAAAACATATATCGTCGCCATGTTGGAGTAATTCAGAACATGATGAACAATCTCGTTTCGAACTTATAAGATGGACTGATTATCAGCGCAAAAGATCTGAATTACAATATGATTCAGCTTATTCGTAGGCCAACACAATAAGACAACCCCACAGTGGCAGATTTATGAGGGGGCTATACATAAGCAAAAGCTGTGGTTCACAGTCAATCTGCAGCTCACGCCATGACCAGCTAATTAATTTTTACCAGTCTAGCCAAACCAAAAAACAAGAACAAAACAAAGGAATTGAAATACCGAACCAAATTAGACATAACCATTTTAATACTGAAAATCATACCATTTTACAATGATGCGTTTAATTATGAACCGAATCGGTTGGGATTTGAACTGAAATTTTAATTTTAGTATTTAGTTTTTTTGATAGATTTTAAATAATATGATCTAAATCCACAATTAAACTAATAAACCCAATTTACATATTCAAGCATTTAATAGATGATATAAAAGGGTAAACATGATTTTGAATTTATACATGACGAATTTATATAATTATAATTACTATTTAAATAATTATATTAATTTTAATTACTATTTAAATAATTGTTTTCAGTTCGAACGAATATTAAATTACCGAAATAAAAAATTGAATCGTTACACCTTAAATTTTTTGTTACCAATTTTTTTTGAAATGAATCTATTTGGTTTGGTTAGATTTTCAATTTGATCCAACAATGACTAGCCCAAGTTCTATTTAACTTCAATGCATGGTTGATGGAACCCTTACCTCTTGCTCTCCCCAACCTTTTAGGCTTTGTTTGGTTTATTAAAGAAAAATGAAGAGAAAGAAAAATATGAGAAAAATATTTTAAATTTATTTTCTAGTTTAAAGAAAGTTGAGTGAAAAAAAAATTAGAAGGGAAAAAATATAATAAAAGTTAAATTATTGAGCAATAAATTGTTTTAATAACCGATGAGAAAATAAAATTTAATCTAAGAAAACTTCATTTTTCTTGTCATTTTTCTCCCTCCAATTTTCTCTTAAACAAAGCCTTAGAGACACCAAACATAAGATGGACTAAACTGGAGATTAGTAAATATCATATATACACACATATGTAATAAAATACAATTGAGAAACACATGTGTTGAGGCAGGTCCATCAGCATGCATGTCGTTACTGAAAGCCAGCCAGCAATCTGCTGCACTGCCTCTGGTGGTTTCCACATGGTGTTTTCTAGATATCAGAGGGAGGCAGCTCCTTACGGCCGTGTTTGGTGCAAGGAAAATTAGAGGGAAAATAAAATTTTGTAGGAAAGTTGTGTGGTTTTCATGTTTGGTTTCTGAAAAGTTTGCGGGAAATAAAATTGAATAGAAAAATTAAGAAAATTTAAAATAGTTTTAAAACTTTTTTTTCAATTTTTCTTTTTTATACCAAACTAAGAAAAATCAAATAAAATCTATAATAAATTTTAGGGATAAAATCCAAAAGTGACTCTAAACTACCACTACTTATCCAATTACGGTCCGAACTACTACGATTTTCAAAAAGGGTGCGATGAAAAAGCAAGGACTGATTTTTTCTAAAATAAAATTTACCATTACATTTTTAAACTAATACTATTATAAGACTTAGATTTGTGTGCAAATATTATGTCGTTTGGTTATTAAAATAAATAATATCGTTTTATGCACATAAAGAAAACGACGTATTTTCATACTCAATCATCAATAATTCTCAACAAATCTAATAAGATCAGTTATATTTACGTGTTCGAACAAACTGATCTTAAGCATCATCCAAAATAAATGCAATTTTTTTCATTGCACCTTTTTTATAAATCATGGTAATTCGAATCGTACTTGGATAAACGGTGATAATTCAGATCTTTTTTGAGGTTTTCCCTAAATTTTATTTTTTTTCTCATTTTTCTTTCCCTTTAATTTTTATCAAACCAAACACAGGAGGTGTGCGTGAACTTTAATACGGTGAAGATGTGCGTGAGTATAGGCGTAATTATCCAAAATAAAGTACAATGGTGACCATTCTTCAGATGAGACCAAAATAAGGCAGAAGTGGCAGCTAATGGAATCTGAAGCAGGCCATCCAACAACTAATAGCATTAAAGCATTTCTGCATCAATTTTGGCAGCAATAGTAACTCACATCCCATCCACTACCCTCATTGACACATTCATCACCTGTCACCATCTCACTCCATCTAATCAAACCCCTCCACTGATAGGTGATATCATTGACTCAATGAATGTTTCATTTCAAACAAAACATCACAGCCATCCGCGCCAAAGATTGAACCTTGCCACTAAGCATCCTTTTCTGTAGTATAAATGGTATCACAACCAGATTGAAACTAGGGTTCCATAGCACACGAGTGTCTCATTATTGGGATAGCACGACTGCTACTTGCCCCATCATCTTCAAAGATGCTATGCATCCCACAAATTTAAAGCATGAGATGACAAAACTACACATCATTGAGGTGACAAGCAGTAAGACACACCTTTTTCCGAAGAAACACAAACACGTAGTCGAAATTCAAGCCCTCCAAAACACCAATCTATGCATTGGATTTAATAGGAGCATGTACTGATGTGCTGGAAATAAACAGATACTGTACTATTGGGTCCTGTACCTGAGCTGAATTTATTATACCCTTTTTTATGCATCTCCACCAGATCCAGTGTTTGAAAACATACCTCACACAAATGCACACCACTCCATGTTTCATGTGCTGAAGCATCATAATGCACAACCCCGAGCAGCACAAGGCTGTTCTTATGAGCCCAAGGATCTCCTTCTCAAATGACTTTGTTGAGTCTCAGCAGTTGAGGAGGGAGCAAATTCAGGCAGCACCTCCTGTTTCATCTGATTTTGAGTTCTCAGTTGCAAGTGACTCAATGATGAGTGCCGATGAGCTGTTTTGCAAAGGGCAGCTACTGCCGTTCAAACAGAAAGCAGCCACGACACTGAGAGACGAGCTTCTTCATGATGATGAAGATGAAGATGATGGGATCACGACAGCCTGCAGTTCAAGGCCACCCAAGGGTTCCTCAACAAAGTGGAAGGGGATTCTGGGTTTCAACAAAAGGACTCATACCATGGACAAGGCGACTGAATCTAGGAGACCTAGTTCCAGTCGTGACAAATTCCCATGAGTCAAGAGCAAGAGCCCAAAGGTAAAGTCAAGAGTGTTCAACGCATGAATTCATCAACTGACTTGCTTAGTTGTTTCTAGGTAAAGCTAGCTAACTCGTCACGTCTTGTTTCAGGGAGATGTCTGCCATGGAGCTTCAAATTGTAATGATATGGATTCCTTGTCTAACTAGAGTTTCTGAACCGTATGGCAATGATGTAAAATTTTATGACCATTTTCGTTGAGGAAAGAAGGAAGGCCTCATTATTTCTTGAGGGCCTTTTTCTTTTGTTCAAGGAATGTGAGTGTGTTTGACCGTTCTTCTGGTTGATTATCGAATCAAGAATGTTTTTGCTATTCACTCATTATCCTGAATCTTCATTACTATTTGTGTCATGCTCCTGTATATTTGAGTAACTTAAAGTGCCAGAAGATGACTTTGCAGCTCATTCAAAAGGTGCACTGCCCTTTCTCCAGGGTAAAACATTCAAGCAAGAGGTTGTCAGTATGTTGCAATCCCTGTCATCTGGGTGTATGATTAGTCTAGTCCATGCTATTCGCCTCCACGGTCCATGTTCCTATTGAAGCAAAAGAATGACAACATTGAAACATTGGGGTTTCTTTTGCTCTCTAAAATTCCACACAATCCATGTGTTTCTTCTTATTAGCTTTGGATGGTCAAAAAGCGCTCTTACTATACTCCAACTTAATCTTGTAATCTGTACTTCTGTAGTGTGGCTTCCAGGTCCAGGGTATGAACATTCAAAAGCCTGTGAGATAACCCCAACTGGC
>NQLW01000072.1:807133-834061 GCA_002312845.1 Kalanchoe fedtschenkoi
CAAGCAAGAACCATTGAAGTCATCATTTAACAAGAATACTGGCCACACAATTTTAGCAAATGCGCTTTGGATAGTACAAGCTACCTTTACTTATTAATAGAAACACTACATGTAATAATTGCAGAGGACGAGTTAATTAGCTACCCGCTATATAATGTCCCACTGCCGGTTAATTAGGAAATACAATTTCCATGAGGGCAACTGCATTCACACAGCTCTCGTTGTCAACTTTCTCCCTCAATGGTGCACACGTACCCAGATAACACTAAAGACTCTATATACCTAACATAGTAAGGGTGTCTTTGGTTCATAGAAAATTCGGTGGAAAGAAAAATTTGATGGAAAATAAGAAAGAAATTTTGTGGGAAAATGAGAAAGAAATTTTGTGGGAAAATTATAAAGAAAATAGGGAGGAAAATTTATTTAAAATACAGATTGTTTAGCATTTTCTCACCATTTTTCACCTTTATACAAGCAAGAAAAAATAGAATGAATTCCATGAGGTAAAACACTTTCCCACAAATTTTCATTTCCACCAAATTTTTCCTAAACCAAATACACCCTAAATGACTTCTACCCCGTCTAGAAAATTTAGCATGAAAAAAAAACACTACTTTCAGTCGGCGTACGTGGATATCAATCAAGCATTATCCATTCAGGAAAACACAGGAATGGATACACACTAACGAGGCCAATTCAAAGAAATGAAAGGAAGATTCACAATAGTTGAGCAGATAGTGTAGAACACATCATGAGAGTTGCAACTTTTGAAATTTTAAGGGACGTTGGATAAGATGTTCAGAGACATCTAAGGGAGTTCAATGCGGTTTGCACCATGATGAAATTGATCTGAGTAGACATAGAGAGATACAAGTGAATGACACTCCCTTTTTTCCTTCTTGACATACTAAAGACAAGTGCTGTGTATATCATAACATGAAACAAGATGCGGGACAAATTTCATACGAAGTACTTTTCAACCGCCAAGGTCGCTCAAATCAGGATAGGGATATACGGGATTAAGCAGCTACCCGATGAGACGGTATAAGGGAATTATGAGCGTTTCACCAGGTTGCTTACGAAGTGTCATAGTCATGGATTAATTTGCTGAGCAAACGCTGGTTGAGTTCTTTACCAAAGGCACGACAATAGAGGAGTGAAGGATGTTAGGTGCGCAGCTACTGGGTTGATTCAAAATAAATATTCAAATGAGTTATAGAGACGATCATTCAAGGGATGTCCGAAAATGCCTCTGCTTTTTCAATTTGTAGAACTAGACTCGTAGAGTACACAAACTCGACACCTAAGAACGAACATCACTAGCAGACATGTCCTTAGAGATATCAGAATTGAAGTTCATAATGTATAAGATTATGAAGCACATGAGTGCCATGAGCATTCAATAGTGTGAGGTATGGATGTCTATTAAGCACACTACTAATGTGATTCCTTATGGTAGGATATTGTCCAGTTCAACCGCGATGTGATACAATGTCCAAGACATACCATACTGGATTTCCGAACCACCCCTACATAAACTGGGCCAATGACAATTATTTATAACCATCAAGATCTGGACAATATGCACCTCACTACCAGATCAATGCTGCAAGTGATCAAGATCCTTTTGCTATGATCAAATCATCTCTTAAGAGGATGGCAACATCACTTGTCAATTCTTGGAAGAGGACAGACCTAGCAATAGATTAACAACTGGGGCAATTAACAATGGATTGATATAAAGGCAAGACTATGGACCAACTTCAAACCCACATTGAGAAAAATCTACGTTCCAATATCAGTATCATGATCTTAAGGGGCAGAACACAACTTGCAGAAGTCAAAACACCAGAAAATAATATATCAGTCATTTTCAGTCAGGAGCCAAGCACAAGCCCGCATGCAGAGGAGAAATTGACCAAGCGAGCCTCATCCAAGTTTCAGCATTTAATTCGAGTCCATGCGCTAAAGAATGCTCATGTGCGCAGTCAAAACTCTAACACGCAGATAATTACCTCTACCAGTTTTACTAGCAAGGATATAGATTTGAGCTAACCTAAATTTATTAGAGAATTATTCTAAACATTTTCTTCTTTTCCTTCTCAAATTAAAGCTCCAAAAAAGGTAGTGAACAATGGAGAGTGAGGAGGATTTGATTTGAAAAATGAAAATAAATATTTCATTGATCATGGAAGTCTCACCAATCCCGAAATATGCTAAGTTTTTAATGAAGTTGTACACTAAACGTCGCAGGATAAGAGGACCGGAGAAGGTGAGTATGAATGTCATTATATCGGTTATACTTAAAGACATGCTACATCCAAAGCGCAAAGATCCAAATATGTTTATTGTTCAATACATTATTAGTAAGACACCATTTAATGTATACATGTTAGGCTTGGAAGGTACTATTAATGTAATGACTCATTCTATTTATTAGTCTCTCAATCTTGGACCCTTAAAGCACGACACTATCATTATTACACTTACTGGTCATCTTAACATTTTCTTGTTAGCGGTCATTGAGGATATCTTAGTGCAGGTGGAGATTTTCATTTTTCTTAAAAAATTTACTTGTTTGAGATGGAAAAAGATGACTCTGTTCAAGCTCAACCCATCATTATTGGATGTTTGTTCATGACGTTTCTTTAATAAAGATTGATGTGGCTAGTGTTAGATTTTTCTTTGGAGTTTGGTAATGAGATGGTGCACATACATCAATAATTTTGATTCTACAAAAACTAGCCGACCTATGAAAGCGTGACTTCCTTTAATGTGGAAGATCACATAGCCTAAGAGTGATACCCGAGAAGGAGAAGATACAAAAGACTAAAGCAGACCTAAAGTTGTTGGCAAAAAATTTACCAAGTTAACTTAATAATTAATTGCATATGGCTGATGCTAAGTTTTTCTCATCACTAGTGGAGAGCAATGATCAAAAGAAAATCATAAAGCATCAAAAAGATGTATTTATAAATAAAGATAATTGGCAAGGATTAAATAAAGCCAAACCCGAAACTCCTCCCAATATAAGAGCCTAAGAAAAAATCATGTGGACTGGCTCTGTGTCACCAAGTTCAAGTAGTAAGAATCCTCCTCCGACATTTTAAAAAACGTTTCAAGATGGAGCTCCATAATACACATGATAAAGTGACGAGTGCTTACGCCCATATTACAATTTCAAATCATACAAGCATAGTGATAGTGATAAGAAATTTAGATCTGAGTTTGCAAGCATTCAGTCAGGTAGGCCAATATGACCAATATAATAGATATCATCAAGCTAAGGATGTTAAAAAAAGTTTGATTCTTGAGAGACAACTTAAGTTTACTTTTGTTGTTTTCTTTTTTCTTATTTTGGTTATTTTAGTTTTTCTAAGTTTAATTTATACTTTTCTTAGTTTTTCTAATTGAATTTAATCATGTCAAGTTTGGTGTAGACTTCCATAGTAAGTAATGATAAAGGACAGTTGTTCGAGCGTAGCTAACCTTTTTGTACACCGCACTGAGTGTTCAAAGCCAAACACGCGGCCTAGAGATTTTGAGCACATACGATTATCTCAATATGTTCAAAAACTAATCCAGACAGGCCATCGCCACCTCAACCTTAGAAGACAAAACTTTTTTATTTAAAAGATCATATCTTTTGTCTATATACCATGATAGTATTTGACATGTTGCTCTGTCTTCCCATTTTATGATTATCATCTCTTCTGCCCCTGACTTTTTTTCATTGAGTCCTCAAAGACTATGTCGAGTCAAAGTGAGAGATTTTTGAAAGATCGTGCCAAAATATATAGTTTTAGAAAACTGGCCGCGTGCAAATGAGAAGTTGTCGCACACACGACGAAGTTCAACGACTCTCGGGGATTTACAAGGAGAATCATGTGCAAGGAAGGGATGTTGTGCGTCGGTTAGTGCGATGTTCAAGACCTCAAATTGACCAAAACTATTTTCTTGGTTCTTTCTTTTCCCACACTTTTATCTATATGACGTATATACTTTTAAACTGTGAGGACACAGTCAATTTTTAATGTGGGATGGGGAATAAAAACTTTAGTGTTAATAAAAAAAATTATTTTTATCTTATGTACTTTTTTTGTCTTATTTATATCTCCTTACATGATGAATTTGATTTTTTTTGAAAATAAATTCTTATTAGTTTATCTCTATTTCATTCTTGTAAATTGATTCCATGTAGATTCTTATAAATTTTATTGATTTTATCAAAAGATTGCGTTTAACACATTGGAGAGCTTCGAAAAGTATTGTCAGACCATGTTTATATGATTGGACTGAAACAATCACCATTGGAAGACTCAGATGCTGTCCCGCCATGCCCAGTAAATCCACAAGCGTCTCCCGCCAAAACTAATGTCATAATATATTAAATTTAAGGGAAAAATTCTAAAGAGATTTCGAACTATCATTTTTTATCCAATTACGGTCCGAACTATTTAAATAAAATAATCATGTACAGCACCCTCTAAATAAAATAAAATAACCATGGCTCACCTCTTCATCTCCTCTGGGCCTGCATCTTCATTCTTCAGCTCCGCAGCCGCACACAGGCAGTTCAGCTCCAGCTCCTCCATACTCTGTACATTCACCAAACCAAAACACATCTCAATTTTGACCTGATGAGATTTCATTATTCCGCATTTTGTGAAGTGGAGATGTGTTTTGATTTGGTGAATGTCCAAAGTATGGAGGAGATGGGGCTGAGCTGGCTGTGTGCGGCTGTGGAGCTGAAGAATGAAGATGCGGGCCCGGAAGGAGATGAAGAGGTGAGGAGTTGAGTCATGGATATTTTATTTTATTTAGAGGGTGGGGTTCATAATTTTTTTATTTTATTTCTTCTAACAGTGGGTTTCATATAGGTTAATGGTGTTAATGGAGTTAAAGGAACATTAATAGTTTGTCTCATATTGGGTAACGGTGGTAGTTCGAACCGTAATTGGATAAGAGGATAAGAGGTGGTATTTCGGAATTCTTTAAGATTTTTTCCCTCAATTTAATGCCTCATCTCTCAGAACGAAATATATTGAAATCATAGATAAGTTTACAATCTTGATTTCGAGTTGATCGACTGTAAATTAGAAGTGATGAGCTTGACTGCAATCCAAAAAAAATACCTACTAATTAATCGAGGTTCAGACCATTAGATATTCATTTTTCGAGATTCTAAGGGTGTGTTTGGTTTAGGAAAAAATTGGTGGAAATGAAAATTTAAAAAAAAAGTTATAAGGATTATTTTGTTTGGTTTAGGGAAAATTTGTGGGAAAGAAAATTACATGGTAAATTAGAGAAAAAATTATAGTAAAATAAAAGTAGTTTTGAAACGTTCACTCCAATTTTCCATTTGAAAAATAAAATAAAATGGATCCATCATGGATTTCACTTTTACTCAAATTTTCTTTTCTATCAAATTTTACCTAAACCAAACACACCCTAAATAAATGCAGAAAACGGTAACCAACCATAGTTGGTTCAATTTGGTAAGGGAGATTCAACGAGGAGTTGATTTTGATTGTTGTTGGGCAGTAAAAAAATTTAAGAAAATGCAGAAAACGGTTCTTGAAATGGGATGTCAACTGAGCCAGTGGTTTCATAGTGTCACTCGCCATTTGGACCAAAAAATTCTTTGCTTAACCGAACCAAGATGATGAGCTATTTCGTACATGAAATGAAACGCAACCTTTTGGAATGAAGCATTTTAATCCGAGTGTGCATATGCCCTCTTAAATTTCTCTTTTTTTTTTTGAATGAGATCATGTACATGCGAAGCTAAAAACAATGTAATTAGATCTCACCCATTAAGTAATTTGTTGTAAACATAAAATGATATAAATTTAAACTTTTAAGTATCAATAATCAGTCACTTTGACGAGTGAAATTGTTCAATATTTTAAGGGTAAACTATAAAAACATGCCCCGAACTACCGTCCATTTTCAAATTAAGTACCGAATTTTTAATTTTTTCAATTTCAGTACCGAACTTTTTAATTCTTCAATTTCAGTACTATACACTTAATAAAATGAGAAAATTTATATAAAAAAACATATGTTGGGTCCGATATGTTTATGCAAGTTTTAAAATTCTAGCTAAAGAGTTAGACTTTCAAACTAGTCCGATATGTTTATGCAAGTTTTAAAATTCTAGCTAAAGAGTAAGATTTTCAAACTAATTCTCATATTTCATGTTAATTTCTCATTTTATTAAGTGTATAGTACTGAAATTGAAGAATTAAAAAGTTCAGTACTGAAATTGAAGAAATTAAAAGTTTGGTACTTAATTTGAAAATGGACGATAGTTCAGGTTATGTTTTTGTAGTTTACCCATATTTTAATTTTATTTATTATACATGGCAGTTTTTGAATGATTATTTTATTTATGTGGCATGCAATCTTAATCAAAAAATGAGGGGTCTCTCGGCTCTACTTTGATAATGGCGTATCTAAACATAAAACGTACAAACAGGACTCGAACGTAGGATCTTTGAGTTGTTAAACAGTCTCCAAAGCCACTAGACCAACATCCCGTTGTTACCAATCTCCTGTTATTATATGTACTAAAAGTAAAATGATGTTGTCATTGTTATATTAAATTTTATCGCTTTGAATGGCTGTTAATAGCATTGCAATACAAAATATAACACATAAACAATTTTCAAATTCAAAATATGAGAATTATCAAAATTTCACTCCCCTGCCTTTTCTATCACTGGTGAGTATGAGTACAACGGTTCAATTTCGTTCAATTTATCTTAAAAATTGAACTAAACCGTTATCAATCGGTTCCTATTTTTTAAAAGTGAACTGAACCAGGCAGCTTATAAAAATAAACAGAACCAAATCGCTTGGTTCGATCATTCTAGTACAATATTGTTGTGTTTATTTGTCAAATTTCATTCAACATGTACAACATTATACATATACATTCATTGAGCAGACCAAACAAATCAAACATTTATGGTGAAGACCAAACAAAGCAACACATCAAATGTGGTCTTTCGATCAAGCATTCATGTATGCTGGGAGTGACGGCGCTGGTTGGAGTGCTGACGGCAATCTTCATATTCCAATTTGCATCACACAAGTGAATGGGTTGATTAAGTCTAAATTTATCACTTTGTCCAAGCATAGTCCATTAGTTAAAAGCAAGATTGTAGATAAAGTTTCTGAAAACTGAATTTGAAGAGATGAGTTAGTCCATTATTATAGTATAGGGGATGAGAATGCATTATTGCAAACTCTTTTGTGAATTCTTACGTTTACATTTTATTTATCTTTATTTTCACTTATAGAACTCAAAATTGGTTCAAAACTTTAATAACAATGTCATATTTGTGTTAGTATTGATTTTAGGCCACACTGACGATTTAAATGACTCATACATGACTCTAATGCTATTTTTTAAAGTTTTGAAATTAAACTTGGTACAAAACCTCAAAAATAAGATTATATTCATGTTTGTGTTGAATTTAGGGTAAACTTTATTCGGAACCGCAAACATATTGTTTTGTATGATATTTATATTGTTTATCACTTAATCTTGTATTATTTTTTATTACAGACAGTGCTCGAGCTCAACATTCAGTCCAAGGAGGTTGATGATCCCTCATTTGCTGAACTGCTACGTGCAATGAAGAAAGAGGGTGTGAGACAATGTCTATGGAGAGCCTCATAGCATCTTCCCGTTGCGTGGTCTAGAACAACAGGGTTTCCACTTTTGGAAGATGGTTGCAGGTTCTCAGAAGTTCTTTACTTCATCATTCACGTAATAGAGTTCTAGGATTATCTTGGATCCATGTTGATGAGTACAGATCATAGCTGAGGCGAGCGCGGCCAGAGATCATGCAGGATGAAGGTTGCAGCCATGCGAGCCTAGTTGTGCAAGTTGGTGGATCTACTGACGTGACTCTTGCTTAAGGTGTCGTAGCTACCTGCTGCTACCAGAATTTTTCGGAAGTTGGGGTGTGGTGAGAAAATGGGCGTAGACTGGTAAGAAATTGAGGATTTTTGAGACTTCTTTACTTAACCGCAAAATGACAACAAATTGCCAGGAAACTATAGCACGAAGATGGCCAGAATATGGCGCAAAATTTGATCGGTGGCCAACTCTGTTTTGTTGAAAAAGCCCTGAAATGTCTTTCTTTGATGTTTTTCCAGCCGCTTTATCGGTCATATTTCTGCCCGAAAATGACATATTTTTTTAATGTAATACCCAAAACGAATCTAAAAGCTAACACACCTGCCCATTAGCTAAATTTTCTTTAGAGTGTTTTTGGTATAAGAAAAGTTTGAAGAAAATGAAAATAGAAGGAAAAATGAATTTCTCGTGGACTCCATGCTATTTTTCTTTTTTGGTTAAAATGAAAAAATGCGTGAAAGTTTTTAAACTACTCTTTAATTGAATCAAAATTTTTTCTCATTTTCTTCCTACTTTTCCATTCCTCAACTTTCACACAACCAAACAAATGAATCCTTTTAATTTTCCCTCTGATTTCCTTTTCTTCAAATTTTTCCTATACCAAACACAGCCTCAAGAAGCGATTGAGTTTCAACCAGTCGTGCAGCCTTCCAAATTTGAAAATCTATCAATTTCAGCACGAAAATCATAAGAGCTTCATTATTTTCATTGTTTCTTCATTAAACCTTATTCTATAAAGAACTTTATAATTTTATATTTGAGTGTTCTAGGTTATATCTGTTTAATTTCAATTTGAGATTTTCACTTCATGAATTAATTTGTAGTCATTTATCTTTTTTTTTCAAATATTTTGTAGAGTTGTAATTTATTTTAAATCGAAATGGGTCACATGTTTTTCGTGTTCTTCATTCTGTAATTTTTTAATATCCAAACTGAAATTCTTAGAAGATCTTATGGCCTATGGGAACAAATATATACTTCTTGTTTGATTTTTTATCACTGTTCTAATGTGCTTTCAAATAACTTGAGTAAAGCTTTAGGGCTGGATTTCCTACTGTCTATGACTATCTTCATTAGTTTCACTTTTCAATCCGATAAATGCTCATCTGCTATTGCTCCAGAAGTTATCATCTTCTGGCTTTCGATAATTATCTTGGCTACTTTTGATATTTTGTGTGTATAAAGACTCTTACTGAGGTCAGAAACTCAGATATATGCTTCTCACAAGTTGCCTGGTTATGGAAGAAACTTACTGCATCACCATAGAAGAGCTTAGAATTTTCGACAGTTATGCATCGAGGATAAAGATTGCTCAACATCTTTGGAGACAGGTGATAGTTTTTTGTTTTTTATTACAAGAAATATTTTGTTTTATAATATCGATCATACTTACAAACAGGCCACACAGGACACCTGACCTTGGGATTGGAAGACAAACACCCAAACCAATAGGTTACCGGAACCACCTTGGTGGCATAATAGATACAGGTGATAGTTGGAAAACCAAAAGAAGACACCTTATTCCTCCATTTCTTTGTTTGGGTGAAATAAATGTGATAGATAGGCCATAGCCGATCCTTTGGCAATGTACTCATCTCATCTATTAATTACAGTCAAGCTTTAGCACTGAATACATCCCGAATGGCAGCCAGGACCCTGTCAGCAGTTTGCTGGCCAAACAACCTGGGCAAACTAGACCCCAGATCAATCTCAATCGTCTTGTTTTTCACCAAGCCATCCCTCATATCCAAAACCAGCCTTTCATTTTCCCCCACCTCCCTCCCGATCAAGGCACACCTACCTAGCCACGTCTCTAGAACTTGAATAGCAACCGGGTGAATGTGATCACTCACTATCCCCTCCAGCCGCTCCTGCCCACCTTCTCCAGCTTGTATATTCACCAAAATTGCCGTTGGAGACACAACCGATCTTATGTAAAGTGAAGATGAGACATAAGGTGTCACCTCAGGCAATTCAGACAGGAGCTGCCTATGCGCATCCAGCTTGGTGTCTTCATAGAATGTCTGAAGATATTCTGGATGGAGCACGAGATCCTTCCGGGGCGGGAGGTCAAGTATCAAAACCATGGATGCAGGACTCCTCTGAATGAGCTCTATCAGAAAGTTGGGTGCATCTGTGGATGAGTTGAGGTAAGCAGAGAGGCTTGTTATGTTCACTTCACCTCCAGCTGGGAGACCAAAGTGCAACCAACTCCCCAGCATGAAATCAACCTGTAAATGCTGAAAGATGAGACAACTGGGTGTGCGAAAAGATAAAGACAAGTGTGATTACCTGAGAAGAGTGTGAGCCAGATCTGATATGAAGAGAGGCCTGTGAGGTGCCACTTTCATTCTGGTAAAATTGAACATCTTCTGGAAGATGGCAGGGCTGAAGCTGCTGAGACCCTAATCGATCCTCAACCATGGAAACAAGCTCCACCATCAAATTCCTCACTGGCGGGGACGCGTACGGGAACTCCATGAACTTGCTCCGTCCCGAGTCAGCTGCCATATTAGTAGCCAAAACTCGCTTCCTTGAAACAGGTAGCTGCCTCTTAAGCGGCCGAGAGCGTGACCGATTACTCAGCTTCGGGATCGGGTTGTTTAAGAAGATGAAGTTTTTACTGCCAATTATTGCAGCAGCAGCGGCCATTGTTCTGGTTATGACATGCTTTGTCTCCCCTTAACGTCGTCGTTCGTCTTTTATTTCGTCTTGCGTTCCAATTTCGCAACGTCAATGTTGTATCTTTCTCAATTTGAGGCGACATGCTTCCAAGTAAAGAGGGATTCTTAGGTGACTGTCTCCGTCATATATGAGCAGTGGATTCTATTAATAAACAATCATCATGTACCGTATTGAAAAATAAAAAAAAATCAAATCAATAATAAATCGTTATGTATAATTTGACTTTTGAACGCACTATTTGATGTACACCCAAGAATTTGTGCGGCCCTGCTCCGTAAACCGCTTATCTTCAACGTTCTTCTGGCTCACAGCAAAGCAGAGAATCATTTTAAGAGCGGAAACTCGAAACCACTTTCAGTTTTGGAGTTGCAATTGGAGAGAGCTACAAGACGATGGTTTGAAGTCGAGTTTCCGCACCGGAAAGGAGCTCGAACATGGCTTCGGTTTTCGGAGGCTCGACCCAGCTGGTTGTTTTAAGGAGTCGTTCATCATGTATTGTTTTTCTCAATAGTGAACGGTGGGTGAGTGGTGTGGATGCTTGATAAGAGGAAAGTATTTTTTTGCTCAGTTTTTTTTTGGTTCAAAAACATTTTTTAAATAATAAAATTTTATTAATAAAACAATACAGTACAAAACAGACCAAATAATAATAGGATCTTTCTTTTTAGCAAGTGACCTAACAGAAGTATGAAAAACATTTTTAACATCGTCAATACATTTGTACATCTTCACTTTCGCAGTTTAGATGGAGGACTTCAAATGTTTTTGAAGAGTCATCAAGTGAGCCATTTGTAAGGGAATTACTGAACTTCATTCCATTTAATAATTCTTGATCTTTAGGAATACCAAAGATGGAAGAAAAAGTAGGCCTTGAGTATTAAGATGTTGCGATAAAATGAGAAGCAGCTGCATTTAGTTAGATTAGTGGACTCAATTTGCATAGGTTTATGGACGGAGTTTGTATGGAATAATAACCTTTCGGGCAGGTATGAAAGGGAGGAGGCTAAAATACCTGCATGTCAAAACTTGCAGAAGGCAAAAAGGGAAGCAGATAGCCATTCACTTACTGAGCAAAGTCCGGGTGCAGATGAAGTTGAGGAAAAGGGATCAAAATTCATGAATAAGACCATTAAAAAGTTCAAGAAGGCAGAGAAGAAGAGTCAAAAGATGAGAAAACTACTGGCCGAGGGGTTGATTTACCTGTCATGCACTTTAATGGCAGAACTACATCTGAACTTCTGCAACAAGAATAATTTAGAAGCCCCGCGGCTGTCTCTATTCGGAACTACATCTGCCTCCATCTTATATGACCTCAAATAACGAATTTAGGTTTCATTAACCTTAGAAACTGATCCATTTTTCCAAACCATTACAAAATACGAGATTATTGATCCTACAGTATTCATCTAGTGAAATAACATTGCATATTCAAACAAATAAATTCACATTGCTCCCAGTTAACCACCATAAGCTGCACCACATAAGAAATATACAACATACTTGAAGTCTTCATGAAGCAGCAGACCATTCTTCTTGGGTTACCATGGGGCATGGCTACATCATCTAATAAGGGCGATACCTTGCACTTGTTCGTGGAGGTCTACTGCTCCCACCAGCTCCATAAGCCCACTGTGAAGCGCTTGATGTGAAATTTAACCAATATAATTGCATATGAATGAAGGGCAGGACTAGAGTTGAACAAACTTTTATGACTGAATGAACTCACATCATCAAAATCCAGGCTTCCATACATCCTGCCGTATGCACGCATTGGCCCTCCATAACCCCCAAAGGGCACAACTGGATCCATGATGTAATTCCTGCTTAAGGGAGCTTCCATCAGGTAGCTTCTGGGAGGAGGAGCATCAATCATCTGATTTCTGGTTGGAACAGCATCATCAAGAGGTGTGGCAGAATCTATCGCTATCTGTAACAATTGAAAGGATGTTATTCTTCATTTACATTAAACAATCAAGATTAAATGAATTTACGCAGTGCAGTGGACTGCTTCTGCATCGATATCATTACTGAAGTTTTCTTAATTCCAGATCGTGTATCCATAAGAAAACCCATAATGAGTTGTCAAACAAAGAAACATTATATAGAGCACAAAACGTCAAAATGACCCAATACCTTCTGCCCGCATATCTCATGAGACCTTCGAGACACGCGCTCTGCTACGCTTTCATCAGCAAATGTTACAAAACCAAACCCTCTATGACCACTTCTTTTAGGATCCTACAGCATTTTAGTGCTTTGTAAGTTTAACATTATTTATATCCAAGTAGCAAAAGATTACGAAAACAATTAGCCTTGAAGTCAGACAAGCTCTACTGACTTTCGGAATATAGACATCAAGAATGCGGCCAAATCTTCCGAAATACACGCGGAGATCCTCAACACTCGCTTCTTGAGGAAGCCTACCAATAAAGATCTTTTTACTCATTCCCTGTGATGATTCACCTCCTGATCCACCAAGGTAAAGAATAAAGAATGGATGTATTCCAGAACACTATCAGCACAAACCAAGAATTTAGTGTGCATTTATGACAACTTACTGCCATAATATGAGGCTGGGTGGTCATATAATGTGGGAGCACCTAAGGCCGCATATCTGGTCGCAGCAGAAATATAAGCATTGTATGCACCATATCCACTTGTCTGAGGTGTTCTAGTCACTGGCCTAACCTCCTCTTCCTGGTTGCACAAATGCAATCTTCAAAAACTACTTTCTTATTTTAGATGAACACGGATACAGATATCGAATGAAACGACACATAACAGATGATTATATATTTTCAGGAAAAGTTTAAAATTGTCCTGTGAACTAACCTCAAATGTAGGAGTGACCACAAACTTTATTTTTTATTTTTTTTTAGAAACAACTCAATGAACTTTTATTGTGATGGATGTTCAGTTTGACAACTGAATCCAAAATGTAAAGAGTAGCACCAAGATCTAATTCCTAATGATAGAATATCCACTTCTAACTTCTTATACACCAAATAACATAGAAAATTATAAATAAATGTTCACATAGCTCAAAGTAGATAGGAAATGGCAAATGCTTTTAAGTTCACACAGAGAAGGTGCTCGCCGAAACTTTATTTGGTTGCAAAATTTGCTCATAAAGTATAGTTGTATTAAAAGTTATAACCCCTGAATGATTCTGCGAATTCAACACTTAAACTATGTATTTGGTTATCAGGTAATGCTAAAGGCGATAACAGGACTCACAACCCAATCCCCAACGAAGATTAGGTGTTTTGAAAAGTGGACTTGAATGCGGAGCTATATTGCGCAGATTATGGGAAACGGCAAGTTGTAGTATTTAAGGAAACGGATAAGCTGTAGAATCACCATCTTTTATAATAAATCTATACATATTAATATAAAAATTAGAAAAATATTCTAATAATGATATACATTTATAATACAAAAGAACAATACAGAATAATCACAAAATCTATTAATTAAAGAAAGAAAAGGTAAACACTAATTTGCAACAAATTGATTTGATCATTGCTAAATTCAGTCTTTAAATACATCCATGCTACCATGTAAGAAAGTAAGTATGAAAAATTGAAGGAAAAGTCACTGTTAAAATTTCTAAAAACACTCAACAAATTAGCCGCAATTCAAGGAAGTTTTTAGTGTTGTTTCGGAAATGGCGGTTGTCAGCAGTTTCTGTGCCACAGAGATAGTGTGGACATGATTTATTTAAATCTTACTATGCACGCAAATGCTTGTATGTAGTACTTTATCCAGAATTGTAGGCATTGATAATACATATGCACAAGAATAAAAGTGTAAAAGACCTTTGGAGTTGCTCGATCAACAACAATTGTGGAGCCTCCCAGCTCATGAGTTTCATCCATCAAGTTGTCAACAGAATCTGAACATCAAGAATAAAATCACAGAATAAGCCTTGGAAATACTGAGCAATTGAGTACACAAGAGACATTGTTAATGTGTTCCTTGATCTCTCTGCAGCAAGGACAGCGAACACTGGGCGTAATAAACCCATACCTACTACCTTTTTTATCTGCGACTAATTCCTGCTACCTGAGGCAGTTGCTTAATTCTCATCTTACTAAATTGACTGAAATTGCAACACACCTAGGTAACTTCAAATGAAAAAAAAATGAGCTGCCTGATAGATTTTCAAATTAAGCCCGACATCCAATTATGACTGCCATTGATACAGGGGGTATTGGATGACAAGGAAACGTCGATCAAACAATGGTTGCATAATAGACATACCTGAACTTCCAAAAGTTATAAACCCAATCCCGCGATGTCCTTTTGATCCTTGGTCCTAAAGCCGGTAGACAGAAGAATTTCAACAAATTAACAGCGATGGGACATACACAAACACATGCCATGTGACATATAAAATAACAGTCCAGGGGCCAACTTACCTTGGGCATATAAAGATCTGTTATGTCCCCATACTTCTCAAAATAGCTGTAGATAAATTCAAGACGGAATCATAAACAACTCCTATATGATTTGCCTATTGGCATAGTCAAATAAGGAGATGGTTCCAGCAAACATGAAGTTACTTTCTGAAAGTAGTTTCTGTCACTGACGGTGGGATCCTTGCAACAAATATCCTGGTAATCTTTTTGGAAGGCGCTTTCATCTCCTCCTATGAGTTATACATATAACAGTCAAGTGTATTACCTTTTTCATTATAACTAGGATGCAGCATTACAATCTTAGAAATCACAGAAAATAGACCCAAAGGAATCAGCATAGGGCAAAACCTTTGGAGTGGCAATTTTAACTTCCAATGTTCTGTTTCCAAGGAAGTGTTCAGCTGATAACGCACTCTGTGCAATCAGAAAAATGTAGTCGAAATTAGAGGGAGTTTGGCATATATAAGTGAAAGAACTAATAATGTTGGTTAAGGTGTTGAATCAAGTGTAGTACTGAGACCCCTATCATTTTCAAAATGGAAGATGAGTCTTATTTCATCAACTCCGAGGACACAGAGAAGGCGTATAGACACACAACAAAATACGACTGCTGCAGTAAGTTTCTGGGAGCGGTCACACTACTCGTGTGTAGGGCACGAGTTAAATGTGCAGTCTTAAAATTCTGCATGCCTGATGTATAAAGGAAACTTACTTTGGCATCTTCACTAGAAGCAAATGTCACGTACCCAAAGCCACGAGATCGGCCAGTAGAGCGATCCTTCACAAAAGGAAACATGAAAAAGCGTAAGGAAAGAGGGCATACAGGGTCCTGTCTACGGGCATTTTCATTGAGTTTGAGAAACAAAAGCAGATGAATGGAAAAGGATGCTAACCTTCATGACAATGCAATCCTCCAAATCCCCAAATTTGGTCATGTAGTCTCTCAACCCATCGGTATCAACATCCCACGGAATGCCCAAAACCTAAAGTTCAGCCACCCACCCAAGAATTAATAATTGGATTTTCTTCACACATAAAAGTAAACTCATTCACTGATTAAATTCCAACCCCTCACCACAAGCTTCCTTTCCATTGCGGAATTCAGCGTCCAACTCCTGATACACAACTACACTCACTCAAATTCTTCTCTCGTTCTCTCCCTCGCCTTCCTCACCAGTACATCTCTCTCCCTAAAACTCTTCTCACAAACCACAAATCCTGCACACAACGAGTACATCTCTATCTCACACGTCATCATCAAACAAATGTCAAAACTCACGGGTTCCTCAGATTTCTCGAGCACACAGTACAATCAAATATTACAATATTAGGGTTTCACAAACGCTCACAAACCTTCTTTCCCAGAAACAAGACAACGATGTAAAAATTAAATTCCGAACACACACATTCTGAAACAGAAACGGATCTCAATCTCCTTCCCAACCTCTCGCTTGAACGCCGGCCGCTGAAGCTCTCTCTCTCTCTTCTTCTTGTTCGTTTACCGGTAGATCGGTTCGGAGATGCAATCGTGTTTCAGGGGCCGACTAATTGGGCTTCTTGCAAAAACGGCCCGGCAAAGGCTACATTTGGATAGCCTTGCATCGATTAAGTAATAAAGGCGTAAATTGTAAGGTTGTGTTTAGTTTACGGAAAATTTAGTGGAAAGGAAAATGTGAAAGAAAATTGGTAAAATTTAATGTTTGGTTTAGACGAAAAATATGAGAGAAAGAAAATTATATGAAAAGTTAAAAGGAAAGTTAATATAAATTAAAAGGAGTTTTGAAACTTTCCATCAAATTTTCCATTCTAAACCAAACAAAGGAAAATAAAGTAGAATCCATAATGGATTTCACTTTCCATCAAGTTTTTCTTTCCGTAAACCAAACACAGCCTAAAAGATTTTTGCAAAATTAATATTATTACCAAAAATTACGTCATTTGTTAGGTGGTATTGGAGGACTTCTTTTTTATTTTTTTCGCTTTTTTAAATTATTGAAAAAATGTACAAACAAAATTTGCAATAATTTTATAATTACATTGATAAGCACTAGACTTATGCGCTAAAATTATATTGTTTCATTATCAAATTAAGCAATATTATTTTATTCAAATAAATAAAATAATGTTTTTATACTCAAATAACCCTAATCGTCCATATTAATAAATTAATTTTACCAAATGAAAAAATTCAAAATCATTAATGAATCCTAAACTAGTTTAGAAAAACCTTCCGTGCACTCTTTTTAATAATTCTGGTAAGTTGGACGAAATGTGAACAAGCATTAACCATTTACGGTTTTCTGTATTTTTTCCATTTATTAATTAATTAAGAGATAATTATGAAATGAGAACCATAAATACTCTAACAATTACCAAAATCAAAAAAAAATTAAGGCATGAATTATCTCAATTCTGTAAAAACTAGGGAAAAAATTAAAAGGAATTTGAAGTATCACTACTTAACTAATTGAGCTCCAAACTATTATGATTGGCAAAAATGGTGCGATGAAAAAAATTGGACTGATTTCATTAGACGCTTAAGATCAATTTGTTTGACTTCTTACATATAATTGATCTTATTAAATTTGTTGAAGATTATGAATGATTTAGTATGAAAAGACGTTATTTTGTTTATGTGCGCAAACTGATATTATTCGTTTTGATTACCGAACGACATAATTTTCTCACACAAATATAAGTCTTGTAATAATATTAGTTTATGAGTGTAACAGTACATTTTATTTTTGAAAATTAGTCAATTTTTTTCATCGCACCTTTTTTAGCAATCGTGATGGTTTGGATTGCAATTGAATTAGTGGTGATAGTTCAGAACCCCTTTTGAGTTTTTTCCAAAAAACTAATATTAAATTTTTGAACTAAATTTCATAATGACATCAACAGTAGTGACTTATTGATTTGTAACCTGTCCGAAAATCTAACCAACAAATTTTACCAGTTAAGGTCTAACCTACAAGTCTTGAGTGGTAATTTATTGAATGTTGATAGTGAAATAAATATGAGGATGAGAGACTTAGGTTCTACTGTGGTGGAGGTACATCTAGCTTGAGTTGTATGTTCAAAAGAGAGCTGAAGTTTAAAGATGATAATATTCAAGTTATATAGAAAAAGGTGAAGATGAGAATTTGAGCTCTATGAAAGAAAAAATTACGATCACGAACAATGCGGAACTAACGGAACATATGTTGTTATATCTATCTTAGCATTGAATGGTGGCATATATCGAAAGAGGTCATCATCATAAAAGAAGCCTTTGATGACTCTAACACCATAAAATAATTCCAGAGTATTGTCCGACTAATAGAACATTGTGATTTTTATTATTTTTCAAAACTATCCCTATTTTGCCTTTTTCTATCAACTCTACCTTAATTCTTGATTATTTCATTCTACATAATTTTTTTAAAACCTCTCTTACAAACGGTTTTCTTAAGAAAAAATGTTGTTACAAATCCCGATTGTACATGTTTTACCAAAATCTGGGTTAAAGTCAATGATTGTAGAAATTATAGTAGAATCGAAAGAGTAGAATAGAAAGGATGGACAACATCAAATAGAATAGTTCTGAGAAAGAATCTAATACTTTGGTACACTTTTTTGTCAGTTTAGAATTTAGACCAAAAATCACACATAAAATTATGAGTCTACCTTTAATTTTAAAAATGCACTATACTAAAGCAAAGATCATGCCACAAATTAATCTCATGTCATTAGAGGACTATGTAACAGTTTGTATTAGGTATCTTATCTTTACCAATATAGAGTAGACAACAATAAAAAATCCTAACAAAAAGAATAAATAAAAGCAACAGTTGTACAACTCATTGGCTAAATATTTTCTTAAATCTAAACAGTAGTACACTTATTGAGCAATAACAGATCTAAGACTTAGTTAATGGGATCACGTGACCCCATTTTAAAAACAATTCTCCTTCATAATTATATGTTATTTTGGATTAGAAAGTTTGAAAATGGTTATAATCAACCTTCTAAAAAATCAAAATGACGCCCCCGAAATTTTTAAAAAATACGATATTGATAGGGCAATAATTACTCTAATTTATAGTTGATTTTCTCTCTTGTTGGTTAAGTATGAAGAATACTGGATTCGGAAGATGAAAAAGATGAAAACAGTGCAAACTGGGTTAAAATCGGACAAAAAGTCAAGTTCAGGGGTCAAATTGTTAAAAGAAGAAGTTCAGGGGTAAATCTGTAAATGCAGAAGCAAAAATCGACCCAGATCGAGCTTCCTTTTTAAGAAATCGACCCAGGTCCTGTTTCATATCGGAGCGCGACCCAAATCGAGCTGACACGTGGCGAGCCCAGAAAATGCAGTTTCTAATTCATCTTTAGTAACCTTTTTGGTAATAGAATTCCTGCCGAAGACAGTTTAAGGTGACATATCATCTATAAGTAGAAGTATAGGGCTCATTCTTCAGATCTTCGCACACACAGGAGCCCAAAGATTCTGTCATTCAGAGTTGGAGCATCACGAGACTAAGCTTTCTTCTACCCTCTTAGTTTTACTTTCATTATTACTGTGATTGTATCACTATGATGCGTAGTGAGTAGTCTCTCTATTCTAGGATCCTACTGATCCTAAGTTGTTGTAAACTCGGATTCATGTTATTTATTTAAAAGTATTTTCATCCATAATTATTCGTGCTCTTTGAATGTACTACATATGACTGATGTAGGATTTATTGATGAATTTATCTTGCATCCATTATTCTAGGGGCGCCTAGGAACGTGTTTATTCAGAACTTAAATATGCATGTTTTAAGAATTTAGTTTAGGATATAATATATTATCGTCTAAGTTAGGATATTCCATCCCACGAAGATCAGAATTGAGATGGGTTAGATATTTCTCTTAGTTGTAGTTAATGACCCTAATCAACCGAAGACTAGAATCGGGAGTTGGCCTAGGAGTATTGAGTAGTTTATTTATCTTGTTGCATATTTAGAAAATATTAGTGTATCACTCTTTGACTAGTATTTTTGAGCAACGAAGACCAGAATCGGGAAATAACATAATACGAAATCAATTATAGTCAATAATTTACTGCGTGGGAACACCAAGAAGTCGGACTTACATGTAAATTATTGAGTGATATGTTGTATTATTGAAATTGCATGATACATTGTGGATAATTACTTATGCTTCAAGGATAACATGAGAGTTTGCAAACAACTTAGGTGAAGTAGAAATCCTAGGATGTCTCCATCATTTGAACACAACCTTCCCTTCACAAATGTTTCTATTTTACGTAGTTCATAATTTCATTCAAAAGATTAAATACTCATTGAATAGAATATTAGTGCCTCTGATAAGCCTTATTGCTCTAATGGGTTCGACTCGGACTTCTCGATTTTATTTGACTACGACTGACCCCTGAAACATAACATTAACAAATATATAGAGTCAAAAATACGTCTATCAGATATATGTACTCAAATAATATAATTTTCAAATAATTGACCTTACTTAATATTTGTTTTGGATCAACCCTTTCTTTTGAATATCCTGCCAACATTCATTACAAGCGAAACACTAATCTATACTGATAATAAAGTTGTCATTATCTCCACTATCTCACTTCACAGAATGAACCATGAGTTGGGCTCATTAGGCTTCAACACCAAAATGAGTGGAGGCTTATTTTAGTCATTAGAGTGAGATAAGGTTTGTCCTAGATGCCTCTCCTTGTACTTGGCTTCAAACTTCACATCTTTTTCCTTCTTCACTGTTTGCTACTTGATTGAGTGTCTTGATCACTAGGAAAGTAATTGTTTAGTTTGATATTTAGTCAATTTTTAATTAATTGTTCCTAACCAATTAAGAAATTTTAAAAATTGAATGAAACTATTAGCTTAGAAATCCAAATCGAATCAAGTCATATGATTTTGTTAAAGAATTTTAGTATTATTTTATTTTCTACATAAGAATTATTATATGAGTAGTTATATAAAAGTAATAATTTACATTAGAAAAAATTCAAAAAAACACAAAACGTCAGGACCTACACTAAATGTGAATTTTTAACTCATTAACCCATGTGTCACACAACTAAATTCATGTATTGTCATAACTAGAAAAGTCAACGTTTTAATGTTATAAATGTGAAAGCTGATTAATATTTTTCCTGTGAGATGGCATTGGAGGAAGAAATCTCATTGTTATATGTATTGTTATACTGACTAATATCGCATTACCTTCATGCATTGATGTACCGATCGGTGTCGCACTATTTGTTCGGACCGCTTCTCACTTCACCATTATTTATGACTTTTTTTAGCACCATATCACCCAAAATGTGCTCAATTGAATCATAAGCTCTCTCATCTGGCTCATCTTCAGTTCCGCACCCCATATATATAAATGAGTTGATTCCAAGTGTTAAGTTCTTCATGACAGGTACTTAGTAGCGCTACGGCTTGTGGATATTCATATGCGAGCTGCATTCCTTAATGTATTTGACTAGCCATATATGTTAATCTTTCATGCATCTAATGTGTTGAAACTTTCGCTTTGAATTCTTTTTTAAATCCAATATCACATGAGGTATAAGTCACACGAATACAGAAATATCAAAAGATGATATTACGCAAAATTTGATGGTGATCCCTATATTCCTAAGTAGTGATTCCACTTTAACTTATTTAAAGCATCTTTTCTTACATATTGTAAAATATTGATGGATGTAATGTTGTTTTTGACAATCACCAAGGAAATCGTAGAGAAAATCGCAAACGATGAGAGCTTATGTTATGGTTATGCATTTGGGAAGGATATACAAAATGTCTCAATTGTTAGGACAGTTGCAATATTTCTACCATGGTGATCTCCGATTCTCGCCTTTGTTTACTGATATTTTATGATTATAATTATCTTAGACATCGAGGTAAGGCTGATTATTGCTTTGGTTGGCTCGAGGTCCTTAGGATAGCGGATATGATGATTCCAACATGAAAATATCACTCAGCTTTCTTAACAAGCTTTGGTTCGTGCCTTTGGTTATCAAGTCCATCTACTACAGTCGGGCCATATTCTTAACCACTTTTGATTGTCACGTTTGTTGATTTACCGCATGACCACAAAGGGCGAGAGCCTAGATTCTTTTATTACACATAGTCTATACTCAACTATAACAACATGTTAATCCTAAGACAAGGTATACTAACTTGTAAATAAAAGAGACTGCTTGGTAAAAGCAATAAAAAATAACTTTATAAATGAAACATGGACAAAGTGAGTATAAAATACTCTAAGATTTGTAGATAGAATGATTTCCTCTAAGAATCATTCCATTAAATACTTCTCGTTACTCGTTACTCGGCTGAGTAAAATCCTTTAGGAATTCCTTGCTCGTTCGAGTGAGCTATACTCGGTCGAGTAACTTGAAGCATATTTCTTCTACTTAAATGAGTAACTATAATAAATGTTCTACTTGGCTTAGTGAGACCAAAGCCAAATCATCCACTCAATCAAGTGAAGTACATAAAATGCTTACTCAAACCAAGTGAATTAACTTTGTATTTTGGCAACTCAAGCGAACTAGATGCTATAAATGACACTCACTCGAACTGAGTAAGACATCTTTTCTACGTTCACTCAGTCATGCAGGCCTTAGACAATATCCAAGACAGCTAATGAGGTATACTCGACTGAGTAGCCATCGTTGGCCTCATCCATGGGGTCCACATGTGCCTAGCGAACAAAGTAATGTGCACAACACCCGGAGATCATCCTCTCTTCAGGTCCATTCCAAGCAACTGCAAGTAGTCATCAGTGTAGTCGGTATCTTTCTCGGTCCCAATAACTACAATCATGAGTTGGCTGACATCCTGAAGCATAATCATTATCTCCCCTCTCCCCTCAATGATGAAATGTTTGTGTCTCTCTACACCATATGTCAACTGATATCGTGACTACGGATCAAACTATCTGGAGGTTTTGCACTCCATCCCATGGATGGAACCCGCTCTAGCTACAAACGGAGCTACTCTTAGATCCACATCCCACATCTGAGGGTGATGCGCATGTAATAAGTGATTTATCTCTCCCTCCCCCCAAATGATGGTGGAACGATGAGTCTCCTACTTTGTGAAAAGTGTAGTGTTTATATGACATGGGTGATCCATCATAGAAAAGTCAAATACATCTGCCTCTGATGCATTTCCAAGGAATCTCGGTCAAGAAGACTCAAGCTTATCGCTACTACGACCTCACTCGTCAACATCTCTCCCAACACGGGATCTCTCACCACGACCTCACTCACCACAGCCTCCCTTTGCACAGGGTCGCTTGCCACGACCAATCTTATCACGACTCCTATCTCTATGACTCGTACCGGAAGCGCTATAACAACAAATTATATCTAATAACCAAGAATAAGAATATGAAAAATGTTTATATTATAAGAGGTCGCCTGAATGTTTATATCTAATACCACGACCAATTTTCATCCGCCTCCGTGACGCATGTCAACTGTTCATAAGAGGTCGCCTAAATGTAGGATTGGCCACATAAAGGAGACCCACTAAAACCTCCCAGTATGACCGACAGGAACTTGGTGAAATGATGACACCCATGTTTAGCAATATGAGTCCATGGAACATTTTTTTGCTAGACAATAATGCTTGAAAAGGTGCATCTTTGAACAAACAACACTCACATGTGAACATAGGTATTGAAGTAGTTGCGTCCCACATAAACAAGTTCCACAATCAAAATTCACGGCCTCATCTTTTTTGCCCACAACGTTCACTTGTCCTGTGTAAACTAAATTGTTGTGCATAGCCACTTCTTGCGTAATGTACTGGTGGACCATTTCCACCACATCAGTCTCAATCAAAGAAGTGAAATTCTTATCATACTGAGGATATTTATTTCTACACTTCATGAAACACTTATTGGTTTGTTTAAATGTGCAATGCACCAATATCGATATAAGCAAATCTCTCTGACCCTTCAGAATTATACACTTCACTTGTATTTGTCTTCAATGAACCCCAACGCATCCATTAAATTGTATGTGTATCAGTCTTCACTATTCTGATGAGTTTTCCAAACTTGTCACTAAAAGCCTTTAGCTGGTGAGCAGTAGCACCCAATAAATTCTTAAGCTCTTACTTCAAATCGGGTCAATGAAGTTACTATGAAAATACCTACAACACACTTTGTGATATGCTCTCAAAGGAGCACACTCGATCATCGTCATGGCTTTTAAAATCCTCGTATGCTGATCCAAAATGACATAAAAATGACTTTTGTTAGTGACACTCATCCAAAGGAACCTCATGAGCCATTCTCAACTATCGTTATTCTCACTCTCCATTAAAGCATATGCAACTGGGACCGCCTGATTTGCGCATCAAGGGAGACCGCAACTAGAAGTGTACCCTTCCACTTCCCATACAAATGAGTTTTTTCTATCGATAAAATAAGCTGACAGCGTCATAATGCCTTAACAAATGCCCAGAAAACATTGATAGGAGCTTATGTGGTCCCGATCTTTCGATGAAATAGGGTTTCTATTTGGGAGAAGGAGACGTTGACGATTCAACTATAACTGTCCAGGACGTTGCGCCTTAGCAATCGTTACACCTACTCCATAAGTGTTATTGATCTTGTGGAAGCACAATCAACCTGACCACGAAGGTCCTTGTACCTGCAAGCAATCGAAGAACAAGATGAATTAGCAACTGAAATTGTAAATCTGAAATAAAAACAAGAGTTGGGATTTTGAAGACAAGTAACCGGTGATGTAGCCGACACTCGCGAATACAGAAAAAAGAAGTAGCAGCTAACTTTAATCTAAACAAAATCCAACTAAAAAAGAATGCTACAACTATCTATTTATAAGGAAGGAAGCTAGGGCTTCTCATAAGCTAATTAGAATTTCTATCACTAATAAGATTTGGACTATTATGAATAGGCCAGGCCCACAGTCTAAATCCTATTATCAGTCTAACTTAAGCTCAATGCCCAAATTTGTAGTAAAAGCCCACAAAATTTATTTTGTGGATTCTTGACATCTCATATGGTCTTTTGACACTTGGCTGAATCCATTTGAAAGAAGACTTCAAGATCTTTCCAACCACTAATGGGCCTTCACCAACGTCTAGAATAAGAAGATATGGGTAATTGAAATTTGATGCAGTCTGCAGAATCCATGATGTGGTGTCCTCATCACCCTAGCCACATACACCGTTTTGGCATCTTTAGTTGTCTTGCACTAGTACACAACTATTTCAGGATTGGTTTGTTGAAGTGTTTCCATGTATGCGGAAAAATTTTCAAAAGACTCCTCCCAATCACCAACCAAGTGTTTCATTACATTTTGTAGCTTTTTCGAAGCTTTTAAATACGAAATTCATATGTCTTCTTATAATAATTGACAATCTAAGCCTGCAAAATATGGAAACTTTCCTTACAAGCTCCATCATCTGCCATCCAATGAAGCTTTTATTCAGAAGAATGTTATCATTCAGAATCACATCGTATTTGCAAGTGTGAGGTTCCTCGTACACACTCACAATGAACATCATCTATCTCCTCTTCTTGATGATACTAAGATGCCATTTGCAAGCAACTCTATTTTGACTATCCCATCGACACTTCAAGTTGAACAATTCCATCTTCAACTTAGTCACTCTATATTTCACTCAATTTTACAATGAATACATTTGACAAGCATGCACTGCTTATTCCTTGGTGACAAATATCTGACCCTTAACACTATTACCGGTACTTTTGTGTAACAACAATGTGTCATCCTTGGCAATCCAATTAGAGATGCTGTTAAAGATCAGATAATCTAAGTATTAAGACTGAGCCTCACTAACACCATAACCTACTGGGTTCAAATTGGCTAGCCTCAAAATACTCACTAGGTTCACCCACATTGTCAAGATCATCGTAATCATCATCATCTTCATTGCCAAACAATCTATAAGCCAAATCCGCTGCCTCATCTTTATCACTATCCCCATCTCAGATTTCTGACTCTTTATTAAAATATTCATCTTTCACTAGGTTATCAAGAGTCTCTAACGATCCCACTATGGTATTATCAAAGTTGAACTTGCTGGTATGCATGTCTATTAAATAAGTTAGCAAGCATTATAATTTTATAAGAAAAAAATGTGGTGATAGCAATTACGTTGACCGATTAGTATAGCTCAACTAGAACTAATTAAGTTCGATTTATATATCAAACCATTAGAGAGAACTACGAAACCTGAGTCCAGTGCATCTTATAACATCATACTAGTTTCATGAGTCTCCAATTGAGTTATCAAATTCCATAAACAACCTTCACTAACTATCATATTTGCCACCATGTAACCTAATCGACTAAGCAAACCCACACACAAAACATATTTGTCAACTACACAACAATTCACCAATTTAGTTAATTACCTAAGTAACTGGCAACTAAGCAACCATTTCACTTAGAAAACAACAACTCACCAATTAAGTTACCAATTGAATCAAGCAAACCCCAACATACCATATTTGCAAGCTGGACAACTAAATGAACCTTAAAAACAACCACAAATTTGTCTAAACTAATTAGTCATCCATCAATTAAAAAAACCCTAAAATTAAGATGTGAAGACAAACATGTAGATGAAAAGAGTTGACTAAACTGGTGCTCCATTGGACTCATGCTCTACTAGACCTTCCTCATGCTTAGGAATTAATTGGAAGGATCGGCTTGTTGACGGGATTGCGCTGGATGGGACGGCTAGTTAACGGGAAAGATGGAAGGAGCGACGATTTGGTAATCAGAGTTGAATCAAATGATGAGCGACGGAGTGAATGAAGGAGCAGCGGACCGAAAGATGGAAGGAGCAATGATTT
>NQLW01000072.1:860222-871518 GCA_002312845.1 Kalanchoe fedtschenkoi
TGTTAATTATATGCATTTTTCTTGTAGTGATAATTAAATGTCTTACTTAATTTAAATAGTCGGGTCGGGTCGGGTCGGGTATGGCAAATACCATACTCTTAACCTATCCGTCCAATTTTTTTTGGTTCGATTACGGTTTTAACCGCGGGCGTGATCAACTCGGTTATTATCCACGTTACGGTTGAATTGTCATCCCTATCCCCCGACGGATGCACAATCAAGTCATTAATCCCTCCCTTGTGCACAAACAGCGTCTGCAGCAGCACGAACGGATCTGTATCATATATGCAAATAGATCCATCCGTAGTGGACGAGATCAGATTGCGCAAAAAGAAGAGGTTCGCACGTGTGTAGAATGACAGTGTGGTGACGGTCGGAGAATGGTCAAATAGGAAGCTGATTTCGGTGGCAGAGGAGAGGTCATAGATCTTGACAGAGTCATGTGAGGCTGTTGCGGGCCAGATTTGGCTATCGTCCATCAGGGTATGCGAGGCGGAGATGCGTCGGCGATCGAGGCGCTCAAATCTATTGCTGGTATGTAGTCTGCTTGATGAGTAGGAGCTGTTCGGAAGTAAGGAGGCGCGGTAAGAAGGAAGGATATGAGGAAATTGTTTTCTTTTATTTTTTTACAGGTCGGTTAAAGGGCGTTAACGGAGTTGTTCTGTAATAACGATATCAGAAAAAATTAGTAGAATGCACCTTATTTGGAAAATGCGGTAGTTCGGATCGCAACTAAGTAGGATACAATAGTTCGAGGTCCCTTTTGGAATTTTTATTTTATATGTTTTTTATGTTTGCTGTAAAGGTTATAGAGATTGTACAGAATTCGATATATCAGAGTCATATAAGTAAGACAGAAAATTAGGCTTAATCCTGCATTAATAACCTAATGATTATATGTTTGGTTGTAAACAAAAGATGTTTGATTGGTAGCTACTAATACGTGGCAAAAGTGATGAAATTAATCACTTGTAACGAGAGAATCCTGACATTTCTATTTCACATGGAAAGCACATGAAACCCATCATATTATGATTTAAATTTTAATAATTTATTTAAAATATTTCACGTGTTTCATAATACATAATTATTACTCATAAATTTACTATAAAAATGACTTCAGTGTTTTCATATATAACAAATTATTGAGAATTATTAAACCAAAGTTTCCTAAAATAGATAATTAAATGTATAAGTGGTAGGTCTTATTGTTGTGCGAGTGTGTCAAAAGGCCGTTGTAACGATACCTAAGCTATGAAGTTGGAATTTGGTAAATTTCATAATCTAACTTTTAAAAGTTAGGTTCGAGTGCCTTGAAAACAAAAGGATCGCAAAAAGGCTTTTTGAGTATAAGAACTTTGACAGTTAACGTTAGTGGCTCTATTAGAGTTTTAAAACGAAAGTAAAGCGTTGCTCTGGGAGTTACATTGAAAAGTAAAATGAAAGGTTGTTGTACTTGAGGGAAGTTAAGAATAAGAAAGGGATAATGTGTCGCTCTCGGGGTTTCAAAGTTTCAAAGCACTGCTAAATTGTTCAGGCTTGAAGATATTGTAAGATTGTTCGAGTTTGCAGACACTACTAGAGTGTTAAATATAGTCTGTTTTTATTTAGGGATAAAACCCAAAAGGGGCCTGTAGTACCACCACTTACTTAATTGCGGTGAGAATTACCACGATTTTTAAAAATGGTGAGATGAAAAAAAAATTGGACTGATTTTCTAAAATAAAATTTACCATTACATTCCTAACCTAATATTATTATAAGAGTTAGATTTGTGTGCGAAAATTACGTCGTTTGGTTATCAAAATAAATTATATCATTTTGCGACATAAAGAAAATGACGTCTTTTGATAACCAAATGAGACGGTCAAATTTGGCCTCATCAATCGGTCACCTCTTCATGTGAGTTGATACACTTCTTTTTGATACGCTTCTGGAACGTCTGAGATTTGTTCTTCTTCTTATTCAGAATTAAAAATGAGGGGGCAGTGAGGTTAGGTGGTTTCTCATCCATCCGCTCTTTGGATTTGACTTTATATTTCTCATGCCGACCATGTATGGTCAAGGATGCATCCTTGGGATGTCTTGGTTCTACTTTCTAACTAGCCTACATAGTAGAAAAACATAACTTAGCATTATCAGGCGGTTTTAAGGAATTCTAAAACTTATTTGGTGATATTCTGGCTATAATAGATGTGTCTGCAAGTAACTTCTTCAGCTCTTCTCTTTTCAACTCCTCAAATAGCTCCTTGGTTTATGATCATCCATATCATTGAAGCTCAACCCTTCATAGCTTGACTGTCACTTTAGAGTATTTAATATGCTCATGTGGACTATTTCATCGCCGAACTCGATAAAAAGCATACCACTAGCTACATCGATCTTAGTCTTAGTTGTTTCCATGAATGGACGTTCAAGTATGATGGACTGATATTGTCGAGACCAATCTTCCTTTATGTTTAGCATGTTAAGATCTGTAAGAAAAATTAGATTCTTCACCTGCACTAAAACATCATTAATAATGCCCAACACATTAACACATCGAACCTATCAACAAGTGATATTGTGATGCTGGTGTGCTTCAAGGATCCTAGATTTAGAGATTCATATATGTTCTTAGACATCACATTAATCGCAGCTCATAAGTGTAGCATGCATACATTGAAAAATTGTTCTACCTATAATGCAGTCAGAGTAAACATACTTGGATCCTTGATATTAGCAAACATAGCCGATTCGGTGATGCAGAGCTTATCTTTTCATCCCCTTTCAGCCTGCGATGTTTGGTGCACAATTCCTTCAAGAATTTGGCATACTTAGGAATCTGTTGTAGTGCTTTTGATAGTGGAATGTTTAATTCCACTTTTTGAAATAGATCTCATAATTCTCCTTCTTGTGTAATCTTCTTAAGAATTTTTACCTGGGATGGGAAAGGTAGAACAGAGTTAAAACTAATGTGAGTTAGCAATAGATCAATACAAACTTGTTCATTAACCTTTTGAGCTGTCTGAGATATTTGGCCGCGCGCATCAGCAGGCCGCGCAGGTTGTTCCTATTCTATGCTTGGTTTTATTAAATCAACCGCATGCTCAAGAAGTACCATGCACAGGACTTTGCTAGGCTGTTGACTGGTTTCTACTGATTTTTCTTTTTCAGGCCGTTTTTCTTCCTAGGTCAGTTTCTCACCCCTCATAATCATTACGCTGACATCGGGACATGGGGGTTCTTCTCTACTTGAGAGGGAAGCTTGTCTATCATGGTCGAGATCTCATTAGTAGCCAGATTGGTGAGCTGCTATTCTATGTTCACGATGTATCTCTTTCATATAATCATCAAGTCTGCCTGGTTATGAATGTTTTTCCTAAGTGTTTGGATCTCCCATCCGGTACTAAGGGTTGAACTGCCTTGGTCATGGTGGTTGCAGATAGTTGTTGCTGGTGTAAGACATGTTAGGGTAATTTTGAAGAAATGGATGGTATGTGTTGGGTAGTTGGTTGCCTTGCGGCTGACCTGGACGGTACTCTCCTGTCACCATTAAGCCTTATTTATCCCCTACATGTTCCTACCATAAGGGACAAGTATCATCATTATGCTTAATTGACATGCTTACCTCAAACTACTGTACTTCAGAAGCCTCAATCTTATAAGCATTGTGTGAACCACTCCGCCAGTTTTGATAGCTCTGAGGATAGATATGATGTTGGTGTTGGTTCTGTGGTGGTGACCTTATGTACCCCGTGAGTTAAGTTAAACAATCTTACGTTTTCAGCTAAGTCTCCTATGATTGTCCACACCTCATTAGGGTACTTGGTTTGGATTGAACTACCAGGTGCTGCATTTTGCATCCTCCTCTCTTGTGTGGTCATCCCTTCGATGAAGAGCTCAGTGATGATCTGATCCTAGAGCTCATGGTTCTGACACTTCATGATCAGCTTGGAAACATTTGTATTATTCTTATGCCGTTTTGTCTGAGTATTGTTTGATGTTGCATATCTATTTATGGATCTTAGACGTTTTGGCTGTAGGGAAGTATTTAGCCAGAAATTTATCTTATATCAAGCTCCATGAGGTAGTTGTAACTACAGGCATATAAAGAAGCCATTCCTTAGCATAATCCATAAGTGAGAAAGGGAAGGCCATTACATTGAAGTGGTCAGTGTTAGCTCATGAAGGTTTCATCGTGATTCGAACCATATTGAACTCTCTGAGTTGTCTTGAACGTCTTCTCCCGACGTTCCCTAAAATATGGGAAGTTGGTGTACAACACCTCCCTTTATTTTAATCTCTTTTTTTCTCATCTGGCTGGATGCACAGGGGTCGGTCATTGAATATCGGAGAAGTCAGCTCTTATATCGTCCTCCTCCTTCGTGGTTGCGGCGCTGCCGTACTTACGGTCGCCTGGCTACTCTCTCCTCTGCTCTCCTATGGCATATCAGTTATTATGGGTCATCGTACTAGGGGAATGGCTCGTCCTGAAAGTGAGAGTTCATCAACTCAACAAAAGCTATACTCAAAGAGGGTTAGTGGATAAAAATAAACAAATTGGCATATATGTTAGTGGATAAAAATAGACAAATTGACATATATGAGAAAATCACAGACAAGTCCTGCGCGCTCTAGTTGCTAAGTCGCACATGGGGGATATTCTTAAAAGAAAATTTAAACAGAGATAAGTTGCTCACTCCACTTACAAGGTTCTACGTACAGTCTCTCTGAACCCTAAAAATACAGAATTAAAATAAACGGAATTGATTTGTTACTAAATTATAAAGTTATCTTTATTCTCGACAACAACATTAATTTGATAAGACTGTCGTTGAGGTGTATTATGTAAATAAATTTATAATTATCTTCCTCACTAGAAAAAAGTAAGTCAGGATCGATCCACAGGGACGACTAGAGGTTTGTAGATTGAATTGGTAAACTACAAAACTTAAAAGAAAGAAAAGAATGAGAATTACAGAAGTGTAGCTCAAGTGACTAACTTGTGATTGCGTTGATCACTAATACGAAAGATGAAAGTTATGTAATAACATAGGTTGTCACCCTATGCTATGAAACAACATTCATAAGAACATGATCTTTATTAGAAACAATAATCTCACAACAACAATATACAAGTTTTAGCACCCGAACTATACAAGGACGTTCAACTACGCATTGCAATGAGAAAATACATAATAGGATGAGCGCGAACAATCCTTGCAAACCTTATTAGCTTCTTCCTCTAGCGACTTTTTTTGCTACCCTCCACTGACTTTTGGGAGCAAATCTCGCTGAGAACTCAGACTTAAGAGATAGATAAAGTGAGAAAAGAAACATCAAAGAGGAGGCTTGTGTATAGAATAAATGAAAGAGGGGGCCAAGACCTCTTTATATAGATGTTGTAGGATTTTAATCTTAGCAATAATAAAAATTCCTTCTTTTGCATGTGTTGATAATTATTTTTATGTGATTATGGTGTAATATAGTAGGAAATCCTACAGAGACTCGGACTTGTAGGCTGATAGAAATTCTATTGGGATTTGAAGTTGAATTAAGAAACAATCTATCTGGTAAGAAATCCATCAAGATTTAGATCATGACTCTCAATAGGAAGATATAGATAACTGTCTCTTCTTTTTATAGCAACTTAAATCATCAAAAGATTTCAGACATGGAAGATATGGCTCTCGAAAGTTGCCAAGTTAGATCTGACTCAAATTTAGTAATAGGCCCACGTCGTGCACACATCGTTAGCTTCTTTGGCTCCTTTCTTCTATTGACACATGTCTGTACTTATCACGTCACCCGCACGCACGGCTGCAGTGCACAATGAACGGCTTCTGCGTTTGGCCAGATGTAATATTCAATCCTTCATTCTGATTTTGTCCGTTTTTAGCATGTTCTCACATTCAGATCTCAAATAAGTCCGAAATACAAAAATAGCTAAAATCGTGAAATAATACTGAATAATAATAAAAATATGGGTGAGTGAAGTATATAATGAACTGAATAATTTAATCTCATCAATTATCAAGCACCCTCAGAGCGCAACCCATTAGAATTTTTGAAGAGTTTCCTCAACCCGAGCCTCATGAAGGTTGCTCACTCCATTAACAATCATGAAATCCTATTTGTTGAGTTAATCTAGAGGCAGACGGTGCTCCCTTCACGTATGAAGAGGAAAACGTTATTTGGGACTTTGCCAAGGATGCTGATGGTATCCTAAAAGTTGTTACCCTGTTGAGGCTACTTACCAATGTGTATTCCTCGCTCATGCACCACGCCTATGTGAAGGAGCAAGGCCACTCCAATACAGATAAAACTTTTTGCATGTTAGCCGAACCATCTTCTCACATCAAAAAGTTGTAGGCTCTCAAAGCCTTATGAGAAGGAGATCATGAATGAACTTGATAGTACCTAATCAAGGCGTTTGGCTAAATTATAAGATCTATGAACATGAAGCAACCATATATAACTAGGATTTAAGAGATCATGGCAAAAATCATGTTGAATTGGCTGTAAGAGAGGAATTTTATTTTTTTTGAAAAATTCTCAAAGGGATCAAACGTCTTATCCGAGCCATAAAGAGTTGAGAGCTCTACAACGCAAAGAGTACTAAGAGTGCCTATATATAGGAAATAGTGTACCTAGCATCTAGCTGAAGAGACTTCCGAAGAAAAATTAGATGCTAAGATGGAAGTGATTGCCTCGACATCATGAGCGAAATGTATAAAAGAGGAATTTGTTGATATGATTTCATCCTCATTAGAGGCCACCAAAACTATCCATAGATCACCTAATTTATTTTTTCATTTGGATTCCTCCTTGTAGGCCTTTTTTATAGAATAAAAGCTTTTATGTCCATGTTAATCTGCACGTGTGAACAGATGATCATCACATCTAAATCTTCATTCTTTGATATCTTGAATTTCTTCTTTGCATGTGCTAATTATTTAAGTTTCTTGAAAAGCCTTTACCATTATGTTATCACTCAAATCTGACTTCTATCAAACAACTAGCAAATATAATCGTTTTATTCAAAGGCTCAAATTAAGTCATTACCCATTGCATAATTACCTACTTGATCAACAGGTATTTCACTTTATTGAAATCTGATTCCTCTTCAGACCATTACTTTAAGCTATTTGTCTGTGTTCCTTCTCCCATCTTCACTCTCTTGACACTTATGGTAGTTAAAAATTTCTACCTTCTATCACTTGTCCAAGATATTCGCCCCCCTTTTCTTAAAAATTAGGGAAATCTGTGAACAAAGATTCACATGTCCAACATCATGTAGTTAAACTGGCCCGCCTCTTCTCTTTTCCTTTAAGCCTTAAAACTTTATCAAGTATATATATGAGCAGTAATGAACAGCTGCATCTCACTCAAAAGCTTGTGAGGCCCCCTCCAACAAAATGCCTCTTTGTTAATAAACCTTTCATTCCACAGATGAATGCAATATGTCAAGTGGCTAAATCGATATCAATGTACCTTTGGGGAGGTCTGAAAGAGGCGGGGGATACTTGACTTCCTCCAGATCACTTGCAATAGCTAAACTCCCCTCTCCTTTTTGAATAATTCTCCATTGGTCACCCTCAAACAAGGTATTCATGTTTAAAGCTGGATTGGCTACTCCCACCATCATGGATGTGGCGATGATAATCAGTCTAACTATCTTGTGGGAAATATTGCTACAAAAGGAACACGATATTTCTAAATGAACCAAATTCTAAGATGTTCCTTCCTGGGTACATAATTTGCGTCAGGATAAAGACGATACCTAGATCACCAAATACAAGCACCAAAAGTTTTTGGCCTACACCTTGAGTCGCTACTTTGGATGCGTCTCCTCTAAGAAGACCATGAAAGTCATGGTACCACTGGCTACTCAACTTACAAAATGTCCATAGATCCCATCTTCATGGAATTTTTTTACCACATGATGTATCAGTGGTGTTGCTACCTTTCTTTATTGCTAGCCCTTGGCTCTTATAGGAATGGGCTCCCTGAGATAGTAGCGCCGTCATTAGAATCCTCCGAATACACACGTGATGCAGACGTATGAGAAGCGCGCACTGTTTGTGTTGACAAAACTCTTGTTGTCGATGTCCACTTATTGGGTGGATGGTAAGCCACTATTCCCTTTCCCTCAAGGACTATACTCTTTCATTCGGGATTAGGGACCGTCATCTAATGATCTCCTTGCCCTTGTGACGTTGAATAGCTTGTTCCACCTCTTCATACTTAACAGTAAGTTTCCACTTGATCTAGCTTGCTAATCCATTGTTTTCTTCTTCAAAGTAGAGATTTTTACGTTGATTATCCTTTCACCGTTGTGTGTATCTTCAATTTGGTGAAGCGTCACATAAACAAGTATGAAGTAATCTCATAACACTTTCATAAGGTGTCCTTTGGATACTTTAATTTCTTATTAGAAGGTGGCCGAGGCCTGCCATATTTATTGGTTGCATCTGGGGTTGAGTTGCTTAAGATTTTCTTGATTTAACTGCTTTCTCAGTTGCTCGAAGCTAGTTGTTCTTAATCATAGATAAGGTGATCATTCAATGGATAAGAAAAAAATAGAATGTGGTTTCACCGTGCTTTAGAGCTTGTAACTGACTGTCTTACTAGGTATGCGAATTTGTTCATCCCAAACTTTTCTACAATGGAAAATCAAATTTTGGCAGTTGATATTGCACGAATATGTGAAAGAATTTGTAGCAAGCCTACAATATGGAGATTGGAACCAAATAAACTTCAAGATCTAACTTTTATAAGGTATTTTCGAATGCCTTAAAAAGAAAAGGAATCAATGTAATAAAGTGCCACTCTTGAAGACTTTGAAATAAAAAAAAAGGGAAAAGTTATTTTTGGGGGATGGTTGAAAGCTTAGAAGAGAGTTGAAGATACTATTGGAGTGTTTTGTTGAGAGTCTTTACATTTAATTTATTGGTTAAATTATTTATTTTGTTACAAGCTCTATCCTTTTTATAGTTCTTAGCAGCTTGTTAGTTACTCCTTGCTTTTGGTCCTTAACATTGATCCTTCTCCTTTAGGAGTCTTCCCTTTAACATCCATTCTTAACTGACTAGTCGGTGCATTCATTCCACTGTACTAATCTCCTATATTAACATTCACTCCATTAACTATCATCCTTAACTTTATGTGTTTCTATTAACTATCAGTCATCTTCTTCTCCAACGTGGTGCAATGATAGTCGTTCACCAACCATCTTCATGACAATTGTGAGTTACTAGTTATTAGGGGTGAGTAGACCAATGTCTAATTAGAAACTCGCTTGCACTTTGATCCTTAGCTATTACAATCTTTGTTTTTCTATTGCACACATTATTGCTCTGATGTTACTGTGTAATAATTGAAGCGGGTCTTTTGCGTGAATAGTTCCTTTGCGCCTTCCGCGAGGGTTGTCTTTCATTAGCAGTGATGATGTCCAATTTCAATGAGGAGGGTCACCAAACTGAAAAGTTTCTGGAAGGATTACTTGAAGATATATTATCTTCTGAGTTTGAGAGTCTATAGGCGTAAGTTCATCGACAAAGAATCGTATGAATAAGGATCTTCGGGCTGTGGACTGTCGAGCGAAGGTCTATTGCCTATCTTTCTTATCAAAGTTTAGCTTTTATTGCTCGGTTTGCCTAATTTATCTTTGGCCAAATTGTGGGAAACAAAAATCTAATTTTTTTACACACCATTATAAGACATGCATTCATATCGTCCATCCATCTTAATGAATGATGCACTTATGTAATAAATATTAATGAGAGAAAACAAATAGCATCAGAAAAAATCTCTTAAATATTCTAGTGTGGCTACAAAAATTAGATAAGTGTGAATCATTCCTCAACAATTAATGAGAATCATCATCGCTAGCATAAAATTCATCACCATATGTAAAATAATAACAAACAAAGAAAATATTACGTGATAAGTAGATAAAGTTATATTAGTTTATCTTTTATCTCCAACTCCGAAAAAATCATCTCCTTCCTGTTATGATAGCAAATTGCTCAATTTGAGTGTGTGCCTTCAATATTTATAATAGATAAAGTTCTATTAATTCTTGATAATTATTTGATGGCTTATGAAAGATAGCTAAAATGCTTAATAGTATTATGAGTCAACATCACAAGTATTTGATCAAAATCTCATTTTTCTGCTTACTCGAGTGCAACACAAGAAGCGATCATTCACATTGAACAATCCCCTTTCATGCTAAATAGTAATGACACGAGTCTGAGTACTGGAGATTCATAGTAATCTACTAAAGCCCTCTTTGGTTTCTCGACACGAGTGGTTCACTCGTGCTTGTACTCCATCCTATCCTATCTTATCTAATGAATGCTCCACGAGTGATAGTTCGTAATGATTAATAATCATTCGCGTAAGACTTTAAAAATTTTGTGCTTAAATGCTGAAAGTTTCAACTTCTCATTTTTTTTCCTCACGGGTTTTTTTGTTCAAACTTGACCAAATTTATATCATTTCAATTCAGCTAACTCTTGATAAACCCTTTTTTTTTAAAAAATGTGAACTACAAGAGATATAATCAACCAAATATAACTCAAAATATGATCGACACAAATTGATTAAAAATACAATTAGCTAACTTTTCCTGAATCGAAAGTGATAAAAAAAAAAGTTTGCGAACGGCTAACTGAACCGGTTGATAACTCAATCCATGAGATCAAGATCCACTTGATCCTGAATTCGATTCTAAACAGCCACTAGTCAGACATAAATCCCACGATTAAGATGCGACCTTCCCTGAAATTTTTCCCACTCTGAAACAGTGGATTTTCCGGATTCTAAAAAAAGTGATAAACAGTACGCATTTCCGATAGGGTAAAGAATAATGTACCTTTTTTAAAGATTAAACATTTGAATGGATATGAGAAAAGGATTAAATAAATTCAATTAATGTATGCTAGACATCTTGATCATGTGCTTAAAAATAACATCAAAATCATCCTACGGAAAATAACAGCAACAACTCTCTTTCCACCTTATTTGATCTGTGGCGAGTACTATTATCACAACACAATACAACAAAGTATACAGCATATGGAGAAGGTGAGCAACTGGTGTCGTCGTATGTGAGCTTTTATTTCGGAAGAGTGGTTCTTCTAGAAGCTGCTCTTGGTTGTTTGAATTGTAAATAAATCATCTGCATCAAGGATCAGATCAAAGATTTAGGGAATGGATTATGCTGAATGAAAAAGTAATCAGCAGGTATGAAGATAAAATAAGTATCATAAACATGTTTAGATTAGTCAAATTTAAAAATGTCTGA